>SKCR01023593.1:0-153083 GCA_019454045.1 Zanthoxylum bungeanum
AAGATAGTACTAACATGCAAAATAAAGAAAACTTCGAAGGCCTCCCGAAGGTATAGACATTGGAAACGCAACATCACCGGAAGGGTAGTAGGAGAAAAATCCATGCCAGTAATGGCAGCAAACTCCTCTGAGAGATGGTATATTCTGAGAATCGGAAGACATGACTTTCAGTATCGCAAAAGGATGAGGCCTCTTTCAGGAAGGCGTAATCCACATTGACCCAGTGCATGCAGCGGGAAGCAAAAAGCTAAACCAGGTCTGGGGGGACCAGTCTACCAACCTGCGAATAAGGGATACGACGAGATCTCTAGCCATGGGACCAAAGAGAACTGAGCAATCACCAGAAGAAAACTGGCAGAAGGAAACTGCAAGCAGGCCAAGGGGGCGACCATGGCTTCTCATAAGCAGAAGAGCACAAGGAATGCCTAACCAAGGAAGACAAAGAAAACCCATCGGAATAGGAAATGCATCCATGCATACATGCATACATGTCACATACACACAATTTTGTTTTGTGTTCGCAGACATTGAAGAAAAAGAAAAAGCGACGAATAACTCCGGGAATGGAGAAAAACCTTGGGAATGAGGACGAGAAATCCGGGAATGGCACTCCGGGAATGTAGAACAACCTCAAGAATGAGGACAAGCAACTTATCGGGAATGAGGACGAGCAAGCCAGAAATGGCACTCCGGGAATGGAGAACAACCTCGGGAATGAGGATAAGCAACTCCTCGGGAATGAGGGCAAGCAAGTCGGGAATGGCACTCCGGGAATGGAGAACAACCTTGGGAGTGAGAACGAGCAACTCCTCAGAATGAGGAAGAGCAACTCAGGAATGGTACTCCGGGAATGGAAAACAGCATCGGGAATAAGGGCAAACAACTCCTCAGGAATGAGGACAAGCAAGCTGGGAATGGAACTCCGGGAATGGAGAACAACCTAGGATTGAAGATGAGAAACTCCTCGGGAATGAGGACGGATCAGGGGCCGAAGTGCCTCACCACCACAGTTCAACAGTTTTGGGAATGAATCCCGGGGTCGAGGCCCACATTATCAACAGTTTTGGGAATGAATCCCAGGGTTGAGGCCTACATTATCAACAGTTTCGGGAATGAATCCCAAGGTCGAGGCCCACATTATCAACAGTTTTGAGAATGAATCCCAGGTTCGAGGCCCACATTATCAACAGTTTCGGGAATGAATCCCAGGGTCGAGGCCCACATTATCGACAGTTTTGGGAATTCAGGAATGAATCCCAGGGTCGAGGACCTTATCAACAGTTTTGGGAATGAATCCCAGGGTCGAGGCCCATATTATCAACAGTTTTGGGAATGAATCCCAGGGTCGAGGTCTGCATTATCAACAGTTTAAGGGTCAAAGCACCTCACCATCAACTCAACTCAGTTCGGGAACAAAACCCGGAGATCAAAGCATCTCACACCAGGAACTGTTCGGGAATGAACCATCTCACACCAGTAACGGTTTGGGAATGAACCATCTCACACTAGTAACGGTTCAGGAATGAACCATCTCACACCAGTAACGGTACGGGAATGAACCATGTCACATTAGTAACGGTTCGGTAATGAACCATCTCACACCAGTAATGGTTCGGGAATGAATCATCTAACACTCGGTGGTTCGGGAATAAGACCCAGGGGTCGAAGCACCTCACCACCAACCCAACTCAGAGATCGAAGCGAAACAACAGGTAAGTCCGGTAGTTGCCGATGAACCAGGTAAGGAAAAAATACATGCATGACTTTGATAGGGTTGTCACTGTCACACACTGAACAAGCCCCATCAAAGTGGGGGCGACTGTAGGCACTTCATTTTTGCATGAAGGCCGATAATGAGCCTCGTATGGAGGCACTACATGAAAAAGTTTCGGAATTCGAGGGAAACGAACGCCGAAAGGAAAGAAAACCTCCAAAGTTAGTACCTCACTGGATTCAGACTCACTAGCCAGCCTTGGATTCGCTCAGTCAGTTTCTGTTTCACACCAAGCCCACATGCCCATGACCCACCACACCAAGCCCACATGCCCAAGCCTTCCTAAATAAAAAAAATCCCATACAAAACACATGTGCAAAATCCCCTCAAATCACCTCCAATTTAACAAGATTTAAAATATCCTCCTCACCAAATTTACAAAAATCCTTTCCCTAAATAATTTAAGGGAATATCTCCCAAATTTGCATGATTTATTTCCTTTCTTATGAGATCTCTTGTCATTATAAATTGAAGACCAAATCAACAAGAAAAACCTTAGACTGTTTTCACGCCAAAAACAACAAGAAACCTTAAGCTCTCTCTCTTTCTTTGATCGGCCACACACAAAAACAAAAACACCAACCCTTAACCGCTTTTCTTTCACGGAAATTCCCAAACCAACAAAAACACACACACAGCAACCAAACACATTCACTCGGCAAACACAAACAAAAAACCTAAGCTACATTCTCTTATTCCTCTCTCTTCACGATAACACAAACAAACCACTAAGACACACACACACACGGTAACACACACAAACCTAGACACCACTCACTGACCAAAATAAACAACACACAAAGCTAACACTTCTCACGGCATCAACCAAAATATCTTAAACTAGGGGCACACACACGGCACACACACACACCTTGGAGGGACACACGGCACACACACACTTTTGAAGGCTAGACACACGACACATCAAAAAAACTAAGAACCCTTGACCACTTCTTCTTTCATGTAAACAGCACAAACAAACCAATAGTAGCCAACCGACAAAATCAACAAGCCAAACCAGCCAGCCCATTATCGTGAAAACAAACAACCGTCACCGACAAAAACAGCATTCTTTATCCCCAAAATATAAAACAAATAAAAAGTAGTTGTACATCGTGGCGGAAACATATCGTATCGTATCAAAAGTGAAATCAAATATATGTCATTCAAAAGAAAAAAAATCTTCAAAAATAAACTTCTCAAAAAACTTATCTGGAAAAAAATAAACGAGTGTATTCATCCACATGTCAAGCACATCACGCAACAAATATTAAATCTATAATTCATTGACAAATATTTCATAATTTACAAAATGATAACATTAAATCACATTCTTGTTTAAAATACAGTCATACTGGCATATATAAGTGTGTATATATATTCACCAACCATTGAAAATAACTCTTACATTGAGATACATTATCATCATATCATATATAGACCTCATAATGTTTATATTAAAATATTTATGTAAACATATATACATACACTCACACACATATATTTTATAAATATACATATCTATTAGAGAAATATCCAACAATACATCAAGTACTCATCGTGTGTAATACTTACTTGGTCCCACGAATACTCATGATCCTAGTTAAATTTGTCAAAACAAATGCTGAAATGCAATTAGAATTGTTGTCACGAGGAGTCCTCAACTTAACTATAAAATATTAATGAACTTTACCGAAACACCTAAATCAAGTCTGATTCCAACGATTTCAGTTTCATTACTCTCAAAATATGGAATTTTACAAACCTGTCATATAAAATTCATTTTCCAACCTAAAACCCAAAAATCCTTTGAAAAGTCAGAAATTCTCACAAATGGTTTTGGAATCTTTGGAATCTTTCATATCTCTTACGAAATCATTCTAATACTTTTAATAGATCATAATATACCATTTCAAGACAACCAAATTACTTAAATCCTCGAATTCGCATTTTTAGAAAATCTTCCGAAAATGTTATGAAAGGATCCAGGACCCTCCGAAACTATCTAAATACCATCATAACATCATAATTAACCTACATCTATCATTACATTCATCTAAACTTAGACGTACACAAATTTGGGTTTTACCATAAACTCGCATAACCCATTGTATCGATCTAATTCATTATGATTTCACTCGGATTCTAACAACTATACAAATTCAATATATTCTAGCACAAATCATTCAATACACATCAAAACATAACTCTTTGAATCTACTAGATGCATCTGAACAATACACGCTTAACTTGAAAATAGCGAGTTTTTATCGGGATGTTTTATTGAAATTCTGAGGGTACGGAAGGACTCCCAATGCTCCCACGAACGGGTAGGAATCAACGGAATTCAAATCGGAGCACTCGGTGAATCGGTATCACATTTCTTTCTTTCTTGATTTGCGTAAAATCGAGCGTCATTTCACAAAACTGTTACCATGGCCTCGTAATGTGTTCCAAAAGCTTGGATTTAACATGTGGCTCTACATATGAATTGAAGTTATGAGTCGAAATCAAGATGGATTTCACCTGCACATTTTTATCCATTTTCCCGTGATGTTTGGGCCGCCGCCGGCCACCACTGGACATGGGGTTTTCCGATGCTTCTAGGTGCACCACCATGCCGGCCAATGGTGGCTGAATTATGGCCTACATTGGCCATCTTTCTCTCTCATCGTGCGCAAGGGTAGAGGGGTCGTGTGTGAGTTTTTATGGACTTTAGCCATTTTCGAAAATTTTAAAAACTTACGGTATTTATAGAAAATGTTTTGAAATTTATAAAATAGCCCTGTGAAATTATAATTTGGTCATTGAAAATGGACTCTTACAGAAATTTGTATCTTTGAAGCCTTTTCTGATATAAATTTTGAAAAAAATCAACACAAAAGTTGTTCGTCTTCGAAAGAGCTTTCCAATGGATCAAAAATCAACTCAATTGGAGTTTGCATTCTATTTCTATAGCTGAAATAATGAAACTTACTCATATAAAAAAATTTCAAAAAATACGCATAACTAATCTTTTGAGTTACGCGATTTTCAATGCAACGAAATCCCACTTTAAAATATTTCAATATATTTTTCAATGCTTAAACTCTTATTCTCCAATATCGTTTCATTCCAAGACCTAAACTTCAATTTGAGAACCTTCCAGAATTGTTTTGAAAACTCGAGATATTAATTTTAAATACATATTGGATCTAATTTAGTTTATATCGAAACTGACAGAAGTTTACTGATGCATCTATTAAACAAAGACCCGAAACTATACAATAGTCACACATTTACAACGTGGTTTGTAACTGACATTGGGAGCTGTCACTACTTATATTATATTCTCAAATAGATTTCCTAGTCAAGATTTACTAACATGAGTCAATTAATAAAATCCTTTGAGACAAGTAAATGTTGTATATCAAGATTTGGTCTGATAGATTATCCTGATGAACCATAAGTCTTAAGAGACTCGTCTAGAGATGCATGTGCTTATTTGATGAGTACCAAACGACTCATTGGAAGTATTCCAAATAGATGGCACACTAAAATCAATATGCATCTTCCCAAATCGAGTATCATATATTGTTCTTTGGCTTAAGGTACCACCGTTGATGTATAAGTTATCCTCTATATTTTAAGAATAGGCACGTCTCCAGTCAATCTAGATTACACCTCCGACTTTTCTTTAGGTGTGGACCAATGCTCATGATATCTTCTGATGTATCCAAAGACATCCATTTTGTGATATTTAAATCTCTTATCAGAGTATATTCTGGAAACGAGTTCCGAATGTTGATTAAGAGATCACGAATATGTCGCGACACATGTACGAATTATACACTATGGAGATTTGACCTTCTCGTCTATAGTTCTAGTGCAAATAAGATAGCTTATGAAAGAGGGGCTATACGGTATGCTTAGATCCTGACTTGCATGGTGTAGGCACTGCATTTTTACATGAACCCGATGATGAGTCCCGTATGGAGGCACTACCTAAAAAGTTGCGGAAGTCGCGGGAAACGAATGCCAGAAGGAAAGAAAACCTCCAAAGTAATCACCTCACTGGATTCAGACTCACTAGCCCGCCTCAGATTCGCTCAGTCAGTTTTTGTTTCACACCAAGCCCACACGCCCATGCAAGCCACACGCCCATGACCCACCACACCAAGCCCACACGCCCAAGCCTTTCCAAATAAAAAAATCTCATACAAAACACGTGCAAAATCCCATCAAATCACCTTCCAATTTAACAAGATTTAAAATTTCCTCCTCACCAAATTTACAAAAATCCTTTCCCTAAATAATTTAAAGGAATATCTCCCAAATTTGCATGATTTATTTCCTTACTTATGAGATCCCTTGTCACTATAAATTGAAGACCAACTCTCCAAGAGAAACCCTAGACTGTTTTCACACCAAAAACAACAAGAAACCATAAGCTTTCTCTATCTTTCTTGATCGGCCACACACACAAACAAAAACACCAACCCTTAACCTCTTTTCTTTCACGAAAATTTGCAACCAACAAAAACACACACAACAACAACCAAACACATTCACTCGGCAAACACAAATAAGAAAGATAAGCTACCTTCTCTTCTTCCTCTCTCTTCACGGTAACACACACAGACCACTAAGATACACACACACGGTAACACACACAAACCTATACATAACTCATTGACCTAAATAGAAAACACACAAAGCTTACAATTCTCACGACATCAACCAAAAAATCTTGAACTAGGGGCACACACACCTTAGAAGGACACACGTCACACTCGCACTTTTGGAGGCAATACACACGACACATCAAAAAAACTATTAACTCTTGACCATTTCTTCTTTCACGTAAATAGCACAAACCAACCAACATTAACCAACCGACTAAATCAACAAGCCAAACCAGCCAGCCCATTATCGTGATAACAAACAACCCTCACCGACAAAAACAGCAGCCCTTATCCCTAAAAAATAGTGCCAAGACCATCGAAAAATAGAAGAAAAATAGCCAGTAAATGCAACCAAAATAGCAGCCCAAAAAATAGTAAACAGCGAGGAGAAACAGCAAAACAGTGAGCAGAAATAGGGAAACAGCGAACCAGAAAAACAACAAGCTTTAATCCTTCCGGTGACGGCATAACGCACTTCCGAGAAGCAACTTAAAAGGTAAGACCTGAGGGCACCCTTTACTACATTTATTTTGCTGTTCTGGACGCGGCATGCCCGGTTGGACGTGAAATACGTCCAACTGGGTATGTGAAGTCCTACATTAAAGACGGCCAAATTTTTTGTCACATCTTTCTTTCTTTGGCATTTCATTGGTCCTTTTTTTTATTTTACTCTCATCGTTATTTTATTTCATCTTTATTTTTTATATCGCATTTACTTTATTCTTCATCTTTATTTATTATTTCGCATTTACTATATTGTCTATCTTTATTTATTATCTTGCATTTATTTTATTGTTTATCGTTATTCCACATTTAGTTTCGTTATTTATCTTTTTATCTATTTGTCTTTATTTTTTTATTTTGCCTTTACTTTTGTTTATGTTTTGCTATATTATTTCTCATTTACTTTCATATCGACTTACATTTGCATTAATGATCGTGTGTATTCCCTTGTGGTATATCGGATGGAAACCATGACATAAATTCCGTAGCCAAATCCGAATGGACGGTAGTGCGGTCTGTATATGGGATACAAATCCACGTACCGCTCGGGAAATACTCACAAATGTGTTTTTATATCATTATTGGAGTTGTTTTCATGAGAACGTTGGAACGCGTTTTCGAATGCAACTCGAATGCAAGCATTCTGCCTCACTCCGTTCGAACGCATATTCAAATGCTACATGAATGTGAACTCTCTGGAACACTTCGTTCTAACGCGTTTACGAACTCCGCACGAACACACATGCTGTACAACCTCTTTCTTTATATTTTATGCATTTTCGTCTCTTTAGTTATTTATTTTGCATTATGCGCTTAATTATTTGCAATTATTATTAACATTTTTAACTGTTCTTATAACTTACATTATCGTACTTCTTTATTTAATATGATTTTGGAACTATGTATTTGCTTTTATTTATATTCATGTTTATGGGAGTGCAAATTTGTGTGTTTATTTGAATTATTTTGCATGTGTTGCATAAGACTTGGTTATACCATTGTGTGAACCCGTCCATTATACTGTCATAAGTAAGGGACCATTCCGAACCCAACGGTTTGAGGTCTTCCCTTGCGAGGGGTGAGTGCGGCCTTAAATTATTTCCCAGTTCACGCATGGTGGCGACTCCTTTATTCTCTGATTTAGTCCCCCGTGGGCAACTCCGTACTCTCTACGGGCTGTGAACCTAATAGTGTCATGGTCGCCGAACATCATAGGCATAACGCTAAACCCCGCTTCGCTCCTACAGATGGCCACTCCACTGGGGATAAAGAATCGGCCCCGAAATAATGCCTTGTAGTGTCTGAAGTTAATTTAACCAATGGTATTACTAGAGTTAGATAATGATTTGGTGTCTTCCTTCACTCACTACCTTTTTATAGCCAAAAGGAAAAGCTGTGAAGACATCTAGATAATCATTTACTCAAATCTTACCTTAAAGCATATTTAAAGTGTTGGACTAATTTGGAGGATCTATTGTTTATTCCAGACACCAAGGCAATAAGAGCCTAAGAGGTAAGGGTATGTAAGAGAGTTCGCTACACCCTCCCTCTGGGGAATTTTCAATGGAGGAATCCATTTGACAGTAATTAACTTAAACTTGCTAAAATCCTCAATAATAATTTAAGTCTAAAATTTGCCTCCCATTGTAAAGTATAGACCCAAATGGCTTAAACCGTATTGGCAGGACTAGGCTTTACCAGACTGACCAATACAAATTTGTCCATAAATCGTACTATTGACAATGGTTTGACTTTTCTGAGTCATAAGATGAAACGACCCTTAGGCCTGGTCTTATAACTTAGTGGCAAAGATTGGGTGTCCACAAGGACCAGCATAAGCTATGGCATGTTTGATTTCCCAACCCAATGATTATGAAATGGTTGGGAACCTACCTAATTATCGTATTTTATATCATAAATTGGTTGGGAACCTACCTAACTATCGTATTTTATAACGACCGACCCTAGTCGAAATTATGAAATGATGATAATGGGATCCTTGCCCACAAGAAATCCATCATATTGGGGTTGGTGTGATTTGCTTAAAATTTTAAAACAATTGAGTGGGAGCAACTTCATAATATTAAAAGTCGTGGTTATTATCAAACATTAATGAAAACATATTCATAATCTTAACATTTTCTCTTAACAGGTGGGTTAAAATATTTCACAAACATTCAAATGGAAAATAGGGTATCACTTCGTTCTATCCTTGATGAGCATAAGCTCAATGGGGACAACTACAATGACTGGTTTAGAAACCTTAAAATTGTCTTACCACAAGAAAAAATTTTCTATGTTATTGAAAGACCATTTCCCCCTGAACCCGTAGAAGATGCTGACCAAGATGCATTTGATGCTTGGAAGAAACACGTCGATGATGAATAGCAAGCAGTTTGCATAATTCTTGGCTCTATATCGGATGAACTTTAGAAAGCTCACGAAGATATAGATGCTAAAACCATCATTTTTCACTTGAAGGAGTTGTATGCAACTTCCGTTCATACCGTGAGATTCCAAGTGTCATGTGCCTTATTCCAAACAAGGTATAAGGAAGGATCTGTTAGTGGACATATGCTTAAGATGATTGGCCACATTGAAAAATTGGCCAACCTCGAGTTCGTCATGGATCATGAGATAGGTCACAATCTAATTCTTCAGTCCTTACCAAAAGAATTCTCTAACTTTATTATGCAGTTTCATATGTCTGATAAAGAAGCTAATATATCAAAATTGTATAATCTGATAAAGCAAGCAGAGAATGACTTGAAACCGGAGCTTAAAACCTCCGTCATGCTTACGGATACGGACCTGAAGCCACGAGGCCTAAAGAAATATAAGGGCAAGGCCAAGGATCCAGATCACCTAAAGCCCAATGGTAAGATGGAGAAGAAAAGGGTAAAAGGGAAATGTTTCTTTTGTGGAAAGAATGGTCATTGGAAGAAATACTGCAGATCCTTGAAAGCCAAGGAAGCTAGGGAAGCCCAAGAGGCCAAGAAGCCCAATGGTTCAGGTATATTGTATATGATTTAACTATATTCTCAAAACTCTGATCCTTTTACTTGGGTGCTTGACACCGGTTGTGGGACTCACTTGTGTAACAATGTGCAGGGCCTGAGAAACAATAGGAGACTCCGTCATGGTGAGGTTGACTTACGCATGGGTAATGGAGCAAAACTGGCTGCATTGTGCATGGGGACTTATTCATTAGTTTTGTCGAATGGTTTAGTTTTAGACTTAGAAGATTGTGTTTATGTACCTTCTCTAGTAAAGAACATCATTTCAATTTCTTCTTTATGTAATAAAGGCTTTTCATGCCTAATAAGTTGTCATGAATGTTCTATTTATTTCAATGAAATAAAATTTGGATATGGTATTTTGAATAATGGTATCGATGTCATACAAACTAACAAAGAATGTTCAACCTCTAATATATACAACGTTAACTCGAATAATCTTAATGAATCACTTCTATGGCACAGTCGCTTAAGTCATTTCAAAGAAACAAGATTAACTAAGCTACATAAGGATGGGCATTTCAAACCCTTCAAATATAAACCTTATGGAACTTGTGAGTCTTGTTTACTTGGTAAAATGACCAAATTACCCTTCAAAGGTAAATGACAGCGTGCAGCGGAGGCATTAGAACTCGTACACTCTGATGTATGCGGAGCAATTTCAGTCTCCGCTAGAGGTGGATTCTCATACTTCATTACCTTTATCGATGATCATTCACGATATGGGTATGTGTACTTATACGGTACAAATCTGAAGCCTTTGAGAAATTCAAAGACTTCAAGGCTGAATTAGAAAACCAGCTTAATAAAGTATTAAGTCACTAAGGTCTGGCCGATGTGGTGAATACTTAAGCAACAAATTTCAAGATTACTTGAGAGAAAATGGTATTGTTTCCCAGTGGACTCTTCCGGGAACTCCACAGCATAATGGGGTCTCTGAAAGGAGAAATCGGACATTATTAGATATGGTCCGATCAATGATGCCAGACACGGATCTACCTCTTTCATTTTGGGGTATTACTTTAGAAACTACAACACTACTATTAAACTAAGTTCCTTCCAAGACTGTTAGTCAAACATCATATGAGTTATGGTCTGGGAAACGTCCTAGTCTTAGTTATCTAAGAGTTTGGGGATGTGACGCATATGTCAAGCTCACACAAACTAACAAATTGGATGATATGGCAGTTAAATGCAAGTTTGTACGATATTCCTTGAACTCAAGAGCATACGTGTTCTACGTCCCATATGAACAAATAATATTTGTCTCACGAAATGCTAAATTTCTAGAGAATGAATTCCTTCTAAAGAAATATAGTGGGAGTAGACTTGACCTCGATGAGGTACGAGAAGAAAAAACTAACATAGAACTAAACCTCGGGCCCATCAAAAGGGCAGCGATGAAACAACCACAAGGTTATGAACTCGGAAGGTCTGTTAGGGAAAGACATTAGCCTGGAAGATATGGTTTCCATATTGATGAGGAACATGATCAGGTTATTGATAATGACGATCCCACCAGTTATGACGAAACAATGCGTGACATTGATTTAGTCAAGTGGCTTGAGGCCATGAAGTCCGAAATAGACTCTATGTATCAGAATCAAGTCTGGGACTTGGTAGATGCACCTGAAGGGATAAAACCCATAGGCTGCAAGTGGATTTACAAGCATAAAACTAATGCATAAGGCAACATCCAAACCTATAAGGCTAGGTTGGTGGCGAAAAGTTATTGACAAATCCAATGAATTAACTATGAAGAAACCTTGTCATCAGTTGCAATGATAAAATTCATTCGAATTTTATTGGCAATAGCTGCACACTTTGATTATGAGATTTTGCAGATGGTTGTTAAAACAGCTTTCCTTAATGGGAACCTTGTAGAGGAAGTCTATATGACACAACCTGAGGGGTTTTCATATAAGGCTGTATAATAAAGTATGCAAGCTTAAACGATCCATTTATGGACTCAAGCAAGCCTCCAAAAGTTGGAATATATGATTTGATGAGACAATCAAAGAATTTGACTTCATCAAAAATATAGACGAGCCTTGTGTTTACAGGAAAAATAGTGGGAGTGATGTAGTATTTCTTTTATTATATGTCGATGACATATTAATCATCGGGAATGATATTCCCATGATGCAAGCCACCAAGCAATGGTTATCTCAGAATTTCTCCATGAAAGATTTGGGAGAAGCTACCTACATCATCGACATTAAGATCTACCGTAATACATCTAAGAGGTTGTTGGGACTTTCTCAATCTACGTAAATAGATAAGGTTTTGAAAAGATTCAAAATAGAAGATTCCAAAAGAGGTAATTTACCTACTTGTCATGGAATCGAATTATCTAAGGAGCAATGTCCACATACTCCTTCAGATAGGGAGCGTATGAGTAGGATCCTTTATGCTTCAGCAATATGATCGATCAAGTATGCCATGCTATGTACAAGACCTGATGTCTCTTATGCTCTTAGCATAACGAGTAGGTATCAGGTAAATCCTGGTGAGCAACACTGGGTAGCTGTCAAAACAATCCTCAAGTATCTGAGAAGAACTAAGGATGTGTTTTTGACATATGAAGATTGTTCTGAGATGAAAGTCATTGGTTACTGTGATGCGAGCTTTCAGACCGATAGGGATGACAACAGATCGCAAACAAGATATCTGTTTACTTTAAATGGCGATGTTGTAAGTTGGAAAAGCTCAAAAGAGTCAACTACAACAGACTCCACCACTGAAGCCGAGTATATTACAACATCTGAGGCAGCTAAAGAAGCAGTCTGGATAAAGAAGTTCACCACGGAGCTGGAAGTGCTTCCCGCGATAAAGAATGGCGTCACGATGTACTGTGACAACATGGGCTCCATTGCTCAATCAAAGGAACCAAGGTCCCACCAGAAATCCAAGCATATACTCAGGCGATTTCATCTCATCAGGGAGATTGTTAAAAGAAAAGAAGTTATTATAGAAAAAACACCCACAGAAGATAATCTTATAGATTCTCTAACTAAAGGGCTGACTCAACAAAAGCATGATAGGCACACTCGAGAGTATGGTGTCCATATTCATACTAGTTGGCTATAGTGCAAGTGGGAGATTGTTAGGGATATGCCCTATACCCAACTTGTGGATGGGCTATATGTACATGTATTTGTAATATTTTCATTAATTAATAAAATAGCAATCTTTATTATACGTGTCATACATAACTTATATGAATCATCAACACTGTAATAAAGCCCTTGGAGTAATAAGACGATGGCTTCCAAGCCTTATGAGAATCATTACTCTTAAATGTTCATAGTCATAGTTTTGTGAATAATCTGGACGTTCAAAAAGCGGAGAGACTAGCATGATGATATGATCCGCCCTTAAGTGGGGTAGCCGATCTCATAGGCTACTAGCGGAGATCCGTCCGCTTGGTGTATCACATAGATGCATGAGTTGCTCGTGTCCATCAAATTGACCACCAAAAGTTTTCATATGGAGTGTTTATCCCATGTGTCTGTGAGAAATTTCATGTATCGATTATATGACTAGTCATTTGACTTGAGGTCTTACAATCTTATTTGTGGATCAAATAACTTTGACATTCTTCTTCCCCGGTTCAAAAGATCTGGTCATAAGGGTATGATTGGGTCATGTGTTGAAACAAATGAAGTTTGTAAAGATACAACAGAGAATCGCCACTCTCGCGGATAATATTTTCTAATAAGAGTAGTACTCCAGTTCGCGGGTTGATATGTGATCAGTGCTTGAGACTGTGGCCACAGCGGAAAAATCATGTGAGATTCTTGGGTTAGCACGATTAATGACACTATCAACATCATACCTTTGACCATATGGGTAGACATTTTCCATACCCTAGGTCAATAGGTGGGGATACAGTGAGGCGAGGGACCGTATCATATGTAAATCGCATACATAATGGGTATATATATATTTCCTTCTCATTTTGGGGCCTTGTCATGTTGCTAGATGTCAACCTTGGTCATTGAAATCGAACGACCATCTGATCGGAGGATAATTTATGTTCGATTAAATTATCACGATTCATTTCATATCCAACTTGAGGGGAACCCAAAAGGTCACACACAACAAAGTCGAAATCAATGGTTAACAGTGCACAATAAAAATATAACATCATATATGATTGATGTAGGAATTGTTCATAAATGGTTCAATGTGTTTAATTATTGACATATCATTTATGAGAATCCATAGTGGCTTAGGGATTGGTAAATGATGATAGTGGCACTTTCGGAATTGGAATAAAAAAAATTACTATTCACATGAATAGTAATGTGAATAGTAAATATTTTTTTTTGTTATTTATTTTGAATTCCAATTCGGCCCAACTCTTATTAGGGTTTTATAATCTCATTAACCACTAAATTAATATCCAATGACTAAGATTAAATTAGCTTTTATCCCACATCGGATTCTTAATTGATTTTGTTGTCTTTGGAGCACTATATAAACCCAAAGAATTCTTCACAAATTTGCTACACCAAAACCTTTCATATCTTGGGTTTATATAAGTGAGCAACTCTAAAGTTTAAGAGTAAGCCACTAATTTTAAGGATCCTTAAGTCTAATTGACTAGAGCAACCTTGAGTTAAAAGTTTTGAGGTATTTGCCTAGGCTAGCACCAAGGGCAAAATACCTGTGCACTCAAGGCGTAGTCTTGCCATTGAGTTTTGGCTTTGGTGTGTGCATCTTTGGAGGCCACACACTTGGGTGGCTCTTTGGAACGTAGAAGAGCTTGCTGAGTTCGAGAAAAGCTTGTAGATTGGAGGGAGGACTGGAGGAGTCTTCGATTCAAGTAAGTCTTTTCTTTCTTTATTTTAATTAGAGTTCTTATGATAATTAGCATGTTTAGGTTTATGTTCTTTGCATGTTTTTGAGTTTTATTCTTAGAATATATAGTAATGTGCCTAGGCTTGTAGAATAATCAAAACAAATGGGTTTTGGGCAAGGGAAAGCGACATAATAATTTTTATTTTCCGATGCGCACTTGCAGCCGCTTCCCAACACTAAGTACATATCAATATCACTATCCATTGTTTAAGAATTGATATTAACAATCTTAACAACACAAACTTTCTTTTTCATTCTTAACCTGATGGACAAATCTAATAGACAAACATCCGTAACTACTACTTATGGATCTATGTGGATTAATCCAATTTGCAGAAAATACAAGCCACAGATTTCAAACTCAAGTCACAAGCAGTCTACTAGTTTCTATGATAAAGTATCTACTCGATGACATAAATAACCTCAACTTCTCTTTATTCTGCATGTCAAGTTAAGTTTTTTGGTTGTTTCATAAAGGCTAAACATTCTTTTAAACCTTAAGATAAAAGCAAAATACCTAAAAACTTCTGCTTGAGTTTTTTTTTGTTACTTTTCACTAGACATGTTAGATGTGGGACAAGAATCCTGATCTTTGTACTCCTTTCGATATAATATATATGTAGGAAACGACTTTCCTTAGCACGGCGGAAGTTGCTTGTGTGGGTATCGGCTCCAGTATGGATCTTTAAAATTTTCTTTGTCTTATTCCTTTGTTGTAGTAGCCGAAATCAATCCTTTGATCCAACGCTTAGATCAACCACTCAATCTTTCGAACTATGACTCAAAACCAATAAATCGAAGTGTGGGCTTCACTCACAAAGATTAAACTCTAAACAATTTAGAGAATAAAAATGTCACAATGGTGTTTGACTTTTGGAATTTCAAACACTCTCATAACACATGTGAATGCTTGAAGTCTCTCTATTTTCTCACATTTTCACTTGTGTGAATGGATGTAAAAATGTTAACCTTAGAAGTGAGAGAAATGATAGAGGTTATATTCTCTTACACAAGCCAACTAACCTTGTCATTAAGCATCCAATGCTTTCTTGCAGTGGCCAACACAAAAATGTGAATGCCATACCAAAGCATAAGAAATGATAAGCTCAAGACAAGTACTTTGTCATTAAGCATCTAATGCTTTCTTTCAATGGCAAACACATAAATGTGGAGGCCATACCAAAGCAAAAAATGGATTAGCTAATGACAAAACTATTAGGTGTATACATGCCACATAATAGATATAATAAGTTGGAGAGCATGACAAGCCATATGGGTTTGTCTCCAATGTAAATAAAAATCACCATCTTAATAATGATTAAATTACCTTCAATTATGTTGTAGTAATTATCTCATAATTATTACTAACATGATTATCTCATAATCAAGATTTGATTATCTCATAATCAAAGAATTCTAGAAAAAATTAAGTTAAACTAATTTAACATAATTTTAATTTGTGACAATAATTATTATTAATCTCAATAATAATATATAAATATAATGTGAGCATATTATTTGACAATCTAATTATATTAGGTTTGCTACAGTTAATCGAGCTAGCACGGGGACCAAATGGACCTACGGTTCTGAGCTCAAATAATTCCAAAATATTAATTAAACTTTTTAATCAAATATTACGAATTATTAACTCCACGCTATTCCACTAAAAACTCGAAGTTAAACTCTCATTACCGTAAATGGATAAAATAAACCGAACAACTTCATTGTCTATAGATATAGTCATTACATATGGATATAGCCTTTCATGAATATATCATAAATAGAGTCGGGTCCAAAGTCCGTTAAACCCCTCTAAATATTTTGTCTCTTAAGCACCATTGATTCTATAATAAAAAATTAATTCATAACAATTATGAATATGAAACTTTCTATTCGTAATTGAAAAGTTGAGCGCTCAAATTGTTCAAGTCCCGAATCAACTCTTAAAAGAGATATTCTTTTGCTTTTCGTAAGAATGAGTGAATTCCATATCTATGTAAAATGTTCCAAGCTACACACCAAAACATATCCCCAAAATACGTAATTATTGGCCAGGAATGCAACACCAACCTCACCATAGTAAATCAAAGGACATAGCCTGTCATGCAGGAGTTCGTAATACACTCAAGATTAGGATTGAATTCATAAATGACCATCTATTAGATAAAATGAATTTCTTCGGTTAACAGTATTAAAAGAAATTTGTATTTCTCTGAGTCCAGTCCTATATGATCTCATCATACAAGGTACCTCCATTCTCATGTCACTACATAAACGATCCCATATCAAGGTCGTCATACAAGTATATAATGGACCGTAATATAGATAAACTATAAACAAAGTACCCTCTTTGTTTGCTCTCTATGGACTATTTAGATTAATAACTCCATACTTAAATGCTCTTGTGCATCAAACATACACTAAGTCTGAAGGTACAAGAGTAATCAAGGTAAACAAGACAATTGGACAATATGTGATATAAATCAAAAAACTTTGATAAAATGAATAATGCATTTATTATTATTACAATAATCAATTCTGTTTACAATACATGAAGCTCTAGGACATAAATCCCAACAATCTCCCACTTGGATTAGAGCAAATGAGACATGTCATGTAATCTTAAACCCTTTAGGTGACCTTTAAACATTTTAGCCGATAAGGTCTTTGTAAACGAATCTGCTAGTTGTCTGCGAATGGAATCTGCGTGACCAGCGACATCTCTCTCTCAGCCCTATCTCCCTGATGAGGTGATATTTCCTCTCAATATGCTTACCTCTCTTATGTTTCTTGGTTCTTTGGATTTTGCCACTGCACCATTATTATCGCAATAAAGTGTGAGTAGGTTATCATATAACAATTCCAATATTCCAGATCTGCCAATAACTAACTGAGCCAGACTGCTTCCTTAGCTACTTCACATCTGCTACATATACAGCCTCCATGGTGGAGTCAACAATACAAGATTGTTTAGTAGTATAAAAATATCGATCCCACGAGGACTTAATTCCTACTGTTGTTATTAATTGTTGAATCTATTTATTTACAAATATCTAATTAAATGGATAAGAGAGATATTGTTTGTTTGATTGGTTGAATGGCTTTACTAAATAAATAAAAAGACAAGAGAAAATACTAAAGAAAATACAAAAGACACAAAGATCTAGGGTTGTGATTTCTTCCAATACCATTTTAAAGATGAAGTGATTATTATATAGATGGGTAAAACATTGATTTATTAACCTGGAACACGAAATTATGCGAAAGCATCTGTCGATGGTCAGACACAAATACCCAGTGTAACCCAATTGAACCATATTCCTATGTCAACCACATTATCTGGATTCATTAAGATTGAGTTCCAATTATGGCTACCCTCGCCCGACAGGTATATTCCTATCCTGTAAGGAAATCTATTAAAGGTTATCTATCCTCAAGGAAGATCGTGGGCTATTGAGTCTAAGGTCTTAAACTTAAAATCCCTATGTCTAGTTCATTTTAAGTTTACCTAATCAATTTTATTAATGGCCAATTATAAAAAGCATTAAGATTAAGACTCAATAAATAAATCTTTATAATACCCAAACTATAATCTAACCCTTATAAAATCGGTGATATTGAAATTCATCACACCCCAGATAACTGGCTTAGTTACGACACATATTTACAGGTAGTAAAAACTTAAATAAAAGAAAAGACATAAAGTAAAATACTAAAAATTAAATACTGAAAAGTAAATGCTGAAAGTAAATTGCTGAAAAGTAAATTGCTGAAAAGTAAATTGCTGAAAAGTAATAAAGTAAAATTACAATAAAAGAAAATGCTGAGGTAAAAGGATCCACTTTTATTATTTCTATTTTAGATATCTCCCTTAATATAAATATTAACTTTGCATGATAATTACCAACCAGCCATATAGGCGGTATCCAGATTAAGTCAAATTAATAATTAATTACCAACCGACCAATCAGGCGGTATCCAGTTTAGTCAGGTTAAAACCAATTTAAATAATTACCAACCGACCAATATGGCGGTATCCTCGTTAAGTCAGGTTTTAACTAGTTTATATATTATAATAAGGGAGATTAATCTAATATTAGTAATAAAAGTTTTACCTTTCCCCAACAAAGGGGAGTTACCTCCTCATTACTGAAAAGTAAAAACTGAAAATTAAAGAAAGAAAAGTACTGTGCGTAAAAGTAAATTGCGGAAAGTAAAAACTGAAAAAGTAAAGAAAAGAAGTGCGAAAGCGGAAATTAATTACTGAAAGCTGTAAATAAACAAACAAGATACAATCTTCTCTTCTTAGTATTCTTAAGGAATTCCTTAGAAGAAAGTATGAATTTTACAAATGAAATGGCTTGGTATTTATAGGCAAAATTTTGCCTCCATCAAATCATCCATCAAATTCTCCACCAAATCCATTATTAATTTCTCCACTAATTACTCCACCAAATCCATAATTGCTCCACTAATTGCTTATCTTGTTTGGTGTTGATTTGATAATTTTTATTAATTATTAATTAATTAATATTTTGCTTTGAAAATGATTGATAATGACTTTTAATAATTACACTCCACACACTTTTGGATGGTTCATCAATTTCGATCATGAAATCATCATAATTGAAAATATTTTCCCTTTCAAAGTTGTAGATCGTTTGGGTCTTCTTTAATCTGGAATTGAATCAGCTCAATCCGATATCGGAGTAAAGAGTTATGCCCAAAATACGACAGATGGGCAAACTGGAATTTCCAAAACTGCACTTCGTCAAAAACGCCCTTTCAAGTTTCCAATCTCCAAAATTAATATATCAAGTCCAATAATTGCCCTTATTTGATCCACATTTCATCCTAAATGATTTCATTGAGTCCCGATTATTTTTTATCTGCAAATAAAATAAAACATATCAAACGTTCATCAAACCCGAGAAACTAAACAAAATATTAAGTAAAAGGGGCGGTAAATATTGATATATTTTCCGCTCATCACAACCCCCCAACCTAACATTTTGCTAGTCCTCGAGCAAAACAACAAAATAAAATTAAAATTAAACTAAGCCACTTTCGTAGGGATCACGGTTGCATTTAGCATATGCAACAAGCCTTTAAACCCTAGGTGTCCCTAGTGGACGAGTTATAGTCTCGTGAGGGCTTACAGCAACGATACCCACAAACGTTTTACAAAAGTAAAAAGGTAGTAAAACTAATGCACACAAAAGCAAAAAGACAAGCGAAAAGAGAATAAAGATGTTAGTGACTAATCAGGTGAAACTTCTACTCCAAGTCAATAGTTGTTTTGTTCATTCTAAATTACAGAATAAGTAAACTCTCCGATTATTTTTACCATTCTCCATATACACACAGCCAACAAAATATTAAACAACTCATTTTTTGCCCACAACAGTCATAAGTGTAGTTGATAAGAGAGTAATATTTTTGTCCTAAAGTTCTATCAGATTTAACACCTTTTGGTAGCAATGGAATAATTTTTCTCATTTTTCTGATTTTTCTTTGATTTTTTCTTTTTCTATATTTTATTTATATACAATATCTTCCATCTATGTAGCGAGTGTTGGGTCGGTGGCTCCCAAACCAGTTGGCTTTAGGGCACCAGGTGTTAAGACACCCTTACGAACTTAATATTCAGACTTCAGATATATATATTTTGCAGTATCTTTAATCCATGTAACGAGCTTTGGGCCAATGACTCCCAAACCAGTTGGTTTTAGGGCACTAGGTGTTAAAACACCCTTACAGACTTAATAACTCGGATCTCAGACGTTTTTTTTTTTTTTTTTTTTTTTTTTTTTACTCCATTGCTTTTTGAGATGCTTCCTCCAATTAAACTAGAGCACTGAATACTACAAACTTTTCAATTTAGCTCATGTCCGTATGTTACTATATATGTTGATAATATTTGTTAACTAAACATATGAAGATTCATTTTTAGTCAGTTTTAAGGAGAATTCACAAATTAAATAATTCAAAATGAAATAAAAAAAAATTAACTTGTTTCGAAATAGGTTTGAGATACGTATCAGGAGTGGAAACTCCTTACTCAGCTATCTCTCACCAATTTCACCTTTTTAGTCAGAATAAAAATAAAATACACAAAAACGCAAAATATTTTTATAATTTTTGAAAATTTTTCAATTTTTTATTTTATTTTTCGAAAAATTTTGGACTAAAAAATAAAAATAACACACAAACCAAAAAAAAAAAAAAACAAGGTACTGATCAACTAATTCCCTCCCCCAAACCTAAATGAGACATTGTCCCCAATATCTTAAACAATAGAAGAAGAGTTTAGAAGATAATACCTGGTTAGCAGAAATTCTACAGGAAATTAAAGGTTAAGATACAGATTACCCGACGCCTCTTACCACGATCGTCCCCAGACCAATTTATCTTTGAAATGATAGGGTCAACTTGTGGTTCATAGGCTATGAGTTGGTCTATTAGATCCGAAGCAGTTCTGGCAGTGAAGAGGAGTTCTTTCATAGGTTTTGACACGAACCCATTTCTCCAGCATCATCAAGAAACACACAAAGAAATCATAAAATCCATCAACGTTAAGCAGTCCAAGAGGTTTCTGGTGTAAGTTCAGCTTCGCCCAAGATAGAACTATAAAAATTTCCTCCAATGTGCCCAAGCCACCTGGCAAAGCGATAAAAGCATCAGCACGGTTAATCATTTCTACCACCAGTCGTCAGACATACCTGGCACGATCAGTTTCTCTCCTCCGTTTGATGAACCAATAAGATTTGCCTCTGCCAAAGGTTTTGGGATGATTCCCAAAACATGACTGCCTCCTTCCTGTACAGCCTTTGAAACGATCCCCATAAGTCCAAGATTTCCTCCGCCATATATAAGTGCATATTCCTTGCAGCTAAGACTCGACCCAATTCCTGTGCTGCTTCTCTATGTATTGTGGCTTAGTACCAACACTACTACTACCGCAAAACACGCAGATGTTTTCAACTCGTCTTCTTGAAGTGGCTTCCATATTATTTTTTTTTGTATTTCTTTTTCAACTCTGGACGCCTTCAAAAGTGCAATGACGGCTGAATTTATAGTACCTGAAAAAGGGTGAGTAATAATAGCACTAATATCTTCCAAAGGACGATTGTTAGCTAAACAACAAAAGAGATCGTGAAAGGTCAAAAAGTCTGGATCCTGTCTACGAAAATAAAGATAATTACAATAGAAAAGCGAATCAAAGCAATAATTACGGCAACGGAATTGTGTACGCAATACGCCACTCGCTTAGTATAATTCATTAGGATGTGTCTCAAGATTTCATTCATTATTCAGCCATCGCTAATGAATTGTTTCTCATCTCTTTGATTGCCAACACAATTCCTTCTGTCTTAAAATGCTTCGTTTGTGCCTTTCCCTACAAAAATAACACACAAAATTAAAAAGTTCACACAAAATGAAAACAAATTACAACAAATTGCATGGGTTGCCTCCCTGCTAGCGCTAAATTTTTCATCTTCAGCTAGACGTGACTGAAATTCATCTGTTAAGGAGGTTTCAATGTCGTTTTGGATGTCCGATTAAAGACAATCCCGTGAGCGTTGCTTTTGAAGGGTCTCTTCCAACGGTAAAGTGGCAAAAAGAGTTTTGTCTCATTCAGTACTCGTGCCACCTTTTTGCTCCTTGTTACTCCAGTGGTTCCTGCAAAGAAAGAAAGAAAATCAGGAGGTCTCGTATGATGCTTGACTTGGAATGGAATTCCATTCTGTCAAGCTTCTGGTTGATATCTTTAATTTGTACTCCCCAAAACAGCGATGTTTCTCCTGAATGCTCTGGATCTTTATTAAGGTCAGACATTTGCTCCTTCATTTGCTCTATTTCTTGCTCCACCATTTTCTTCACAGATGAATTGTAAAATTTTTGTATTCACTCTTCATCGGTCATCTGTGAAATACATGCTTCAAAATTGTCAACCAGAGGATGCAAAGATGTTTCTGACATTAGGTCTTCATCCTCTGATATGACTGGAATGGATGTTTCAGATAGATCTTCTTCAAACATCATGGTAAAGCATGCTCCAAGATCTTCATTTTGAGGATTGAAAGTTTGATCCTCCGTTGTTGGAGCAGTTGGTACAAAAAGATCAGCTTCATCTTCGTCAGAATCTGAATAATAAAAGTCAAATTGAGACTTTACCGATTCGGATTCCTGAACTGATACCTCTGTGTTGTTGATACTGCTCAGCCTCCTCCTCTGTTGAAGTGTCTTTGTGAAATGATTGGTACTCGAAGGCTTCATCTATGTCATCTGAAACTGGTTCTTGAGGTATGTAGCTCTCGTTTTCTGTGAATTGTCTCATTTGATTTGTCATCCTCTGAATGAATTTTGATTGTCTCTGAATACTTTCAAATTGTTTCTGGCTTGTTTCAAGCATTGTATCTAACTTTTCTTTTTGTTTCTTGAACATATCTTCGAGCATGTTTAGCAACTGATCTTCCTCTGATGGTTCTGGTTGTTGATGAAGATCATAGGTAGATGTTGGATAAGATGGAAAATATGGTTCTTTGAAATGTGATGGCTCGTCATAACAAGAAGGATCTTGATAGCTCTGCCACCCTGGATGGTATTTGTATTTGCAATAATCTCTAGGGTGGTTACCATTACAAATGTCACATCTCCCCATTGCGTTTTGTTTAGCAAATGTGGTATTGCTTGGTTCTGGCATCCAGTGATAATTGTTGGGCTGGACAACAGGCCTCAGAAAACCGGACTGTTGCTCCCAAATTTGGTGTGTATTTTCTAGTAAAGCTCGTGATCTCTCAATCTCCCAATAAAGTTCCATTTTTCAATCACCTGAAAAATAAAATAAGTAAAATTACAGATAAGAAATTAGATACAAGTAAATTAGATAGCTTCAAAATTACAACTCAAGAAATATAAGTCCCCGGCAACGGCGCCAAAACTTGACCGGCGTAAACACACACGTATAACGCAAGCGCACGTATCGTTCAAGTAGTATAAAAATATCGATCCCACGAGGACTTAATTCCTACTGTTGTTATTAATTGTTGAATCTATTTATTTACAAATATCTAATTAAATGGATAAAAGAGATATTGTTTTTGATTGGTTGAATGGCTTTACTAAATAAATAAAAAGACAAGAGAAAATACTAAAGAAAATACAAAAGACACAAAGATCTAGGGTTGTGATTTCTTCCCATACCATTTTAAAGATGAAGTGATTATTATCTAGATGGGTAAAACATTGATTTATTAACCTGGAACACGAAATATGCGAAAGCATCTGTCGATGGTCAGACACAAATACAGTGTAACCCAATTGAACCATATTCCTATGTCAACCACATTATCTGGATTCATTAAGATTGAGTTCCAATTATGGCTACCCTCGCCCGACAGGTATATTCCTATCCTGTAAGGAAATCTATTAAAGGGTTATCTATCCTCAAGGAAGATCGTGGGCTATTGAGTCTAAGGTCTTAACTTAAAATCCCTATGTCTAGTTCATTTTAAGTTTACCTAATCAATTTTATTAATGGCCAATTAATAAAAGCATTAAGATTAAGACTCAATAAATAAATCTTTATAATACCCAAACTATAATCTAACCCTTATAAACCGGTGATATTGAAATTCATCACAACCCCAGATACTGGCTTAGTTACGACACATATTTAACAGGTAGTAAACTTAAATAAAGAAAGACATAAAGTAAAATACTAAAAATTAAATACTGAAAAGTAAATGCTGAAAGTAAATTGCTGAAAAGTAAATTGCTGAAAAGTAAATTGCTGAAAAGTAAATAAAGTAAAATTACAATAAAGAAAATGCTGAGGTAAAGGATCCACTTTTATTATTTCTATTTTAGATATCTCCCTTAAATAATATATTAACTTTGCATGATAATTACCAACCAGCCATATAGGCGGTATCCAGATTAAGTCAAATTAATAATTAATTACCAACCGACCAATCAGGCGGTATCCAGTTTAGTCAGGTTAAAACCAATTTAAATAATTACCAACCGACCAATATGGCGGTATCCCTCGTTAAGTCAGGTTTTAACTAGTTTATATATTATAATTAAGGGAGATTAATCTAAATATTAGTAATAAAAGTTTTACCTTTTACCCCAGCAAATGGGAGTTACCTCCTCATTACTGAAAAGTAAAAACTGAAAATTAAAGAAAGAAAAGTACTGTGCGTAAAAGTAAATTGCGGAAAGTAAAAACTGAAAAAGTAAAGAAAAGAAAGTGCGAAAGCGGAAATTAATTACTGAAAGCTGTAAAATAACAAAAGACACAAAGATCTAGGGTCGTGAATCATTCTAATATCATTTAAAAGATGAAGTGGTTATTTTTATTTTTGTGTAATAAATCAGTTTACTAACCTGGAACACTAAATTATGCAAAAGCCTCTGTCGATGGTCAGACGCAAATACCCAGTTTAACCCAATTGAACCATATGTCTATGTCAACCAAATTATCTGGATTCATTAAGTTTAAGTTCCAATTATGGCTATACCCCCGCCCGACAGGTATATTCCTATCCTGTAAGGAAATCTATTAAAGGGTTCTATCCTCAAGGAAGATCGTGGGCTATTAAGTCTAAGGCTGAAACCTAAAATCCCTATGTCTAGTTCATTTTAGATTTACCACATCAATCTTATTGGTGATCAGACAACAAGAAGCATTAAGCTTAAGACTTATAAGTAAACCTTTAAATTACCCAAACTATAAAATAACCCCTTATAAACCGGTGATATTAGAATTCATCACAATCCCATATAACTAACACATAACTAGGGCTAGTAACAACTTAAAAGTAAAAGACATAAAGTAAAAACTGAAAAAGTAAAAGACATAAAGTAAAACTGAAAAAGTAAAATAAAATAAAATAAAATGCTAAGGTAAAAGGAATTACTTTTACTACTACTAATTTAGATATCTCCCATAAAATAATATATAAACTTGTGATATTATTTCCAACCGACCAATCTGGCGGTATCCTGATTAAGTCAAATTAAGTCCAACCAGCCATATAGGCGGTAATATTTGTCCATAATCCAGCCATAAAGGCGGTACCAAAATAAATTTACCAACCGACCAATCTGGCGGTATCCTTGATTAGTCAGGTTTAAACCGGATTAAATTGAATTGCCAACCGACCAATATAGCGGTATCCTTTATTAATCAGTATTTTAAATAGTGAATATATTATTTTTAAGGGAGATTAATCTAAATAGTAACAGTAAAAGAATTACCTTTCACCCTAGCTTGGGAAATTACCTCCTCATTACTGAAAAGTAAAAACTGAAAATTAAGAAAGAAAAGTAATGTGCGTAAAAGTAAATTGCGGAAAGTAAAAACTGAAAAGTAAAGAAAAGAAAGTGCGAAACTGAAAATTAATTACTAAAAACTAAAAATAAACAAACTAGATACAATCTTCTTATTTATTCATTAAGAATTTCAAAGAAGAAAGTATGATTTTACAAATGAAATGGCTTGGTATTTATAGGCAAAATTTTGCCACCATCAAATCATCCATCAATTCTCCACCAAATCCATTATTAATTTCTCCACTAATTACTCCACCAAATCCATAATTGCTCCACTAATTGCTTATCTTGTTTGGTGTTGATTTGATAATTTTATTAATTATTATTAATTAATATTTTGCTTTGAAAATGATTGATAATGACTTTTAATATTACACTCCACACACTTCTGAATGGTTCATCAATTTCGGTCATGAAATCATCAGAATTCGAAAATATTTTCTCTTTCAAAGTTTTAGATCATTGAGTCTTCTTTAATCTGGAAATTGAATCAGCTCAATCCGATATCGGAGTAACAAGTTATGCCCAAAATACGACAGATGGGCAAAACTGGAATTTCCAAAACTGCACTTCGTCAAAAACGCCCTTTCAAGTTTCCAATCTCCAAAATTAATATATCAAGTCCAATAATTGCCCTTATTTGATCCACATTTCATCCTAAATGATTTCATTGAGTCCCGATATTATTTTATCTGCAAAATAAAATAAAACATATCAAAACGTTCATCAAACCCGAGAAACTAAACAAAATATTAAGTAAAAGGGGCGGTAAATATTGATATATTTTCCGCTCATCACACCCCCAAACCTAACATTTTGCTAGTCCTCGAGCAAAACAACAAAATAAAATTAAAATTAAACTAAGCCACTTTCGTAGGGATCACGGTTACATTTAGCATATGCAACAAGCCTTTAAACCCCTAGGTGTCCCTAGTGGACGAGTTATAGTCTCGTGAGGGCTTACAGCAACGATACCCACAAACGTTTTACAAAAGTAAAAAGGTAGTAAAACTAATGCACACACAAAGCAAAAAGACAAGCGAAAAGAGAATAAAGATGTTAGTGACTAATCAGGTGAAACTTCTACTCCAAGTTACTAGTTGTTTTGTTTCATTCTAAATTACCGAATAAGTAAATTCTCCGATTATTTTTTACCATTCTTCATATACACAGCCAACAAAATATTAAACAACTCATTTTTGCCCACAACAGTCATAAGTGCAGTTGATAAGAGAGTAATATTTTTGTCCTAAAGTTCTATCAGATTTCACATCTTTTTGGAGCAATAGAATAATATTTCTCTGATTTTTCTGATTTTTTCTTTGATTTTTCTCTATTTTATTATATACAATATCTTCCATCTATGTAGCGAGCTTTGGGTCGGTGGCTCCCAAACCAGTTGGTTTTAGGGCACAAGGTGTTAAGACACCCCTACGGACTTAATTACCCAGACTTAAGATATATATATATTTTTTTGCAGCATCTTTGATCCATGTAACGAGCTTTGGGCCAGTGACTCCCAAACCAGTTGGCTTTAGGGCACTAGGTGTTAGACACCCTTACAGACTTAATAACTCGGATCTCAGACGTTTTTTTTTTTTTTTTTACTCCATTGCTTTTTGAGATACTTCCTCCAATTAAACTAGAGCACTGAATATTACAAACTTTTCATTTTAGCTCATGTCTGTATGTTACTATATATGTTGATAATATTTGTTAACTAAACATATGAAGATTCATTTTTAATCAGTTTTAAGGAGAATTCACAATTAAATAATTCAAATGAAATAAACAAAAATTAACTTGTTTCGAAATAGGTTTGAGATACGTATCAGGAGTGGAAACTCCTTACTCAGCTATCTCTCACCAATTTCACCTTTTTAGTCAGAATAAAATAAAATACACAAAAACGCAAAATATTTTTATAATTTTTGAAAATTTTTCAATTTTTTATTTTATTTTTCGAAAATTTTGGACTAAAAAATAAAAATAACACACAAACCAAAAAAAAAAAACAAGGTACTGATCAACTAATTCCCTCCCCCAAACCTAAATGAGACATTGTCCCCAATATCTTAAACATAGAAGAAGAGTTTAGAAGATAATACCTGGTTAGCAGAAATTCTACAGGAAATTAAAGGTTAAGATACAGATTAACCCGACGCCTCTTACCACACGATCGTCCCCAGACCAATTTATCTTTGAAATGATAGGGTCAACTTGTGGTTCATAGGCTATGAGTTGGTCTATTAGATCCGAAGCAGTTCTGGCAGTGAAGAGGAGTTCTTTCATAGGTTTTGACACGAACCCATTCTCCGAGCATCATCAAGAAACACACAAAGAAAATCATAAAATCCATCAACGTTAAGCAGTCCAAGAGGTTTCTGGTGTATGTTCAGGTTCGCCCAAGATAGAACTATAAAATTTCCTCCAATGTGCCCAAGCCACCTGGCAAAGCGATAAAAGCATCAGCACGGAATCATTTCTTCCCAGTCGTTCAGACATACCTGGCACGATCAGTTCCTCTCTTTGATGAACCAATAAGATTTGCCTCTGCCAAAGGTTTGGGATGATTCCCAACACAACTGCCGCCTCCTTGTACAGCCTTTGAAACGATCCCCATAAGTCCAAGATTTCCTCCCGCCATATATTAAGTGCATATTCCTTGCAGCTAAGACTCGACCCAATTCCTGTGCTGTGCTTCTATGTATTGTGCTTAGTACCAACACTAGTACCGCAAAACACACAGATGTTTTCAACTCGTCTTCTTGAAGTGGCTTCCATTTTTTTATGTATTTATTTTTCAAATCAGGATGCCTTCAAAAGTGCAATGACGGGCTGAGTATAGTACCTGAAAAGGGTGAATACGATATAGCATGACCGGCGTAAACACACACGTATAACGCAAGCGTATGTATCGTTCAAGTAGTATAAAAAGTATCGATCCCACGAGGACTTAATACCTAAGTTAATTAATTTTATGAGGTTAAATGATTACTAGTATCTAACAGGTTGTTTAAACTGATTTGAAATAGCGACGATTCTAAATTTAAAGACAATAAAATAAAATTGTTTGAAGGTAGATTTTAAGAAAATTCAATATTAAAACTATCCCGGGTTGTGATTTATTCCAATATTATTTAAAGATAAAGTGGTTATATTATAATTGGGTAAAATATTGATTTATTAACCTGGAACACCAATTTATGTAAAGCCTCTTCCGATGGTCAATTACAATACCTAGTATAATCCAATTGAACCATATGCCTATGTCAACCAAATTACCTAGATTCATTAAGATTAAGTTCCAATTATGGCTACCCTCGCCTGACAGGTATATTCCTATCCTGTAAGGAAATCTATTGAAAGGGTTATCTATCCTTAAGGAAGATCGTGGGCTGTTGATTCTAAGGTCTTAAACTTAAAATCCCTATGTCTAGTTCATTTTAAGTTTACCTAATCAATTTAATTAATGGCCAGTTAATTAAAGAGCATTAAGATTAGACTCAATAAATAAATCTTTATTTACCCAAATTATAATCTAACCCTTATAAGCCCGTGATATTGGATTTCATCACAACCCTAGATACTAACTTAGTTATGACACATAGCTAGGGCTAGTAAAAACTTAAAAGTAAAAACCATAAAGTAACAGTGCTGAAAAGTAGTTGCAGTAAAGTAAAAGCTTAAAAGTAAAATAAAATAAAATGCTAAGGTAAAAAGGAATTACTTTTACTACTACTTATTTAGATATCTCCCAGTAAAATAATATATAAACTTGTAATATATTTTACCAACCGACCAATCTGGCGGTATTCTGATTAAATCAAATTAAGTCCAACCATCCATATAGGTGGTAATATTTGTCCATAATCCAGCCATAAAGGCGGTACCAAAATAAATTTACCAACCGACCAGTCTGGCGGTATCCTTGATTAATCAGGTTCAAACCAACAGAAAATAAATTTACCAACCGACCATATAGCGGTATCCCTTTATTAATCAGTATTTTAAACAGTAAATATATCATTTTTAAGGGAGATTAATCTAAATAGCAATAGTAAAATAATTACCTTTCACCTTAGCATAGGGAAGTTACCTCCGCATAGTGAATAGTAAAAACTGTAAAATAAAAAGTAATTATTATTACTACAAACAGTAATTAAAATTATTACAAAAGTAAAAAGTAAAAAATAAAAACGAAAATTCTAGAGAGAGAAACTCTCTAATTACATAGAAGGAGTGAGAAGGTGTAATGAAAACTGAAAATTCGCGGCCTATTTATAGCAAAAAAAATTCACTGTTTGGTCACTGTTCGCGCGTCGCGACGCCAAGCAGTTCAGCGTCGCGACGCTGGATTCGTCGACGTGGCACAATGAGAAGGTGACACGTAGCAAGGCGGCTGACTGTATACGCGACACGTGTCAAGGCGGCTAAAACTCAATTATTATGCTGACGTCATTGGTGACGTGTCACTGTTCATGACGTCATTGATTGCGTCACTGTGATGATGTGGATGGAGACGTGGCGACACGTGGGGCGGCGGCCGTCAGACGAATAAGATTTCGCCACGTGTCGCGCTGTAATTGGCTGATATTGACGTGGCATTTTGACTCGGTTGACTTGCTGACGTGGCTGCTGATGTGGAAGATGATGTGGCGACACGTAGGATGACACGTGGGGCGGTGGCCGTCCGATCAATAAGATTTCGACACGTGGCACGGCGCATTTAAGCATCTCCGTTGTGATGGTGACACGTGGCACGGCGCACTTTAGCAAAGTCAAACTTGTCTCAGATTCTGATTTGTGGACCCGGCGCATTTTAGCAGATTCGGCGCACGCTGGGCGTCGCGACGCGCAATGCTTCAGCGTCGCGACTCGGAAGAGACGAAAATATTCCTGTTGACACATTTTTGTCCGGTTTTGCCTCAAATTGCCTCCAGTGCTTTCCAACTTTATTTATCTACAAAATAACACAAAACACATCAAAACATTCACAAAACTCAAGAAACTATACAAAATATTAGATTAAATGAGTGGGAATAGTGATATAAATACCACTCATCACACCCCCAAACCTAACATTTTGCTAGTCCTCGAGCAAAATACAAAATGAAATAACATAATAAAATTTAACTAAGCCATTTTCGTAGGGATCACGGTTGCATTTAGCGTATGCAACAAGCCTTTAAACCCCTAGGTGTCCCTAGTGGACGAGTGTAGTCTCGTGAGGGTTTACAGCAATAATACCCACAAACATTTTACAAAAGTGAAAATGTAGTAAAACTAATGCACACAAAAGCAAAAAGACAAGAGAAAATAGAATAAAGAAAGATAGTGACTAATCAGGTGAAAATTCTACTCCAAGTTACTAGTTGTTTTGTTTCTTTCTAAATTACCGAATAAGTAAATTCTCCGATTATTTTATCATTCTCCATATACACAGTCAACAATATTAAACAACTCATTTTTGCCCACAACAGTCATAAGTGCAGTTGATAAGAGAGTAATATTTTTGTCCTAAAGTTCTATCAGATTTCACACCTTTTTGTAGTAATGGAATAATTTTCTGATTTTTCTGATTTTTTTCTTTGCTTTTCTGAATTTTGACTTTTTATTTATATACAATACCTTCCGTCTATGTAGCGAGCTTTGGGTCGGTGGCTCCCAAACCAGTTGGCTTTAGGGCACCAGGTGTTAAGACACCCCTACGAACTTAATTACTCAGACTTCAGATATAAATATATATATATATATATATATATATATATATTTTTTTTTATTCCATCACTTTTTAGAGATGCTTCCTCCAATTAAACTATAGCACGGAATATTACAAACTTTTCAATTTTAACTCATGACTGTATGTTTTTCCATGTAAGTTCATAATACCTGTCAAATGAGCATATGAAGATTCATTTTAGTCAGTATTATGGAGAATTCACAAATTAAATAATTCAAAATGAAATAAACAAAAAGTAACTTATTTCGAAATAAATGGATTGAAATACGTCTCAAGAGTGGAAACTCCTTACTCGGCTATTTTTTACCAATTTCACTCACCTTTTTAGTCAAAATAAAAACACAAAAAAAGCAAAATTTTTGTAATTTTGAAAAATTTTTTCAATTTTTTTTGTATTTTCGAAAAATTTTGGACTAAAAAAAAACACAATACAAACAAGTACTATTAACTATACCTCACCCCCAAACCTAAATGAGACATTGTCCCCAATGTCTTAAACAGTAGAAGAAGAGTTTAGAAAATAATACCTGGTTAGTTGAAATTCTACAGGAAAATTACAGGTTAAGATCCAGATTAATTCGACGTCTCTTACCACGATCGTCCTCGGACCAATTTATCTTTGAAATGATAGGGTCAACTTTCGGTTCATAGGCTATGAGTTGGTAAATTAAATCTGGAGCATTCTGGCAGTAAAGAGGAGTTCTTTTAAAGGTTTTGACACGAACCCATTTCTTCGAGCATCATCAAGAAACACACAAAGAAAATCATAAACCCATCAACGTTGTACAGCCCAATTGGTTTCTGGTGTATGTTTAGGTTCGCCCAAGATAGTACAATAAAAATTTCCTCCAATGTGCCCAAGCCACCTGGCAAAGCAATAAAAGCATCAGCAACGGTTAATCATTTCTACCAGACGTTCAGACATACCTGGCACGATCAGTTCCTCTCCGTTTGTTGGTTCAATAAGATTTGCTTCTGCCAAGGTTTTGGGATGATTCCCAAAACATGATTGCCTCCTTCCTGTACGGCCTTTGAAACAATCCCCATTAGTCCGAGATTACCTCCGCCATATATTAAGTGTATATTCCTTGCGGCTAAGACTCGACCCAATTCCTGTGCTGCTTCTATGTATTGTGGTTTAGTACCAACAGTACTACCGCAAAAAACACAAATGTTTTCAACTCGTCTTCTTGAAGTGGCTTCCATGTTTTACTCTGGATATCTTCAAATGTGCAATGATGAGTTGAATTTATAATACCTGAAAAGGGTGAGTAAAATAGCACAAGTATCTTCCAAAGGACGATTAGTAGCAAAATAGTAAAATAGATCGTGATAGTCAACAAGATCTGGATCCTGTCGGAGAAAATAAAAAAAATAAAACAAAAAAAATCACAATTATTAGGAAAAGATAAACAAAGAGATATAATATTTACAAATAACGGGCTTGATTGACGTCTATGCGTCAGGGACAAGCTTCCCATCCAATTTTCTTATAAATTGGCAAACAGGGTCTTTTTGAGTCAGATTCCCGAGACTTAACTGTTGTCTTTCTTTTTGAAATTGTGTATGTAATTTGCGAAAGGCTATGTGAACATATCCACTGGGATGCGTCTCAAGAGTCGAAGATATATCATCTAACGACTCCTTACTCAAGCCATCCCTAATGAATTTAATTTTGTCTTCGCGATTAATAGACACCATTCCTAAAGAACGACAACGAGCATTGCAATTCCATCGTGCACATTTGTAACAAACACCCATTTGTTTAGCTCTACGTTTCTTTGCATAGGTGCTTCTTCCAAAACCAGGCAGATGTGAAATAAAAGATTCAGAAGACTCACCTGCCAATCGATTCGTGCTTCAATTACCCAACGAATATCATTGGGCACACCATGGATCGTCAGTAGTCTCATTCGTTCCAAGCGAGCTTTGTAAACTTTCAATAGAGATTTTTGTGGGGAGAAGGAAATTGCTTGTGAAGATTTGCGAGAGCTTCTTCCATCTTGAAATGACTTAATCTGCAAAAACTAAACACACAAAATTAAATCACACCAAATCACAATATATACAAAAATGCATGGGTTGCCTCCCTGCGAGCGCTAAGTTTTTAGTCGTCAGCTAGACGTTACTTCTTCGAACGTTTATGCTGGATCTGAAAGTGTGACACTTTCTTTTTGTCGCTCAAATGATTCTCCCCAGTAGTGCTTGACACGCTTGTTTTTTACTTTGAAAGTTTTGTGGGAATTAGGATCATTTATATCTCAAGGGTTTTCTGGTAAAACCTTAGTGATTAGGAATGGACCTGACCACCTTGTTTTTGACTTCCATGGGAAGAATTTCACTCCTGATTTATTGAACAATACCTTCTGCCATGGTTCCAGTTGTATGCGTACTAACTTCTCTCATCATGTCTTTTCCTTTCCTGGCCTTTTCTTTGTACAATATGGCATTTTTAAAAGGCTGATTGTGAAATTCCTCCAATTCATTGAGTTGGTGGAACTGTTTCTCTTCTGTTGCTTGTAGGACAAGACTTGGCTTTTCGATTGCACAAAATTCTTTATCATCAGTCTCTACAGGCGATTGACATGCCTTAGGTTGTTGGTAGAACTTTTGTTTTGCGTCAGAGTTCTGGATGGTATGGTGTATCACATCAAGTCTGAAACATTCTTCCTTCTTTTCATCATCTGGAAAATTTATGGCTTTGAAAACATTGAATGTTACTTCTTGGTCCTGTACCCTCATGGTTAGTTCTCCTTTCTGTACATCAATAATGGTCCGACCAGTAGTCAGGAATGGTCTCCCAAGGATGATTGGCACATCTGCGTCTTCCTCCATGTCAAGGACAATAAAATCTGCTGGAAAAATGAATTTATCAACTTTTACCAGCACATTTTCAACTACACCTCTTGGAAATACGAGCGTTCGATCAGCAAGTTGCAGTGAGACTGAGGTAGGCATTGTTTCTTCTCCGATTTGCAGTTTCCTGTAAATATAAAAAGGCATTAAGTTACACTTGCACCTAAATCACATAAAGCCTTACCGAAATTATGTTCTCCTATGATGCATGAATAGTGAAACTGCCAGGATCTTTCAACTTCGGGGAAGTTTCCTTGAATGATGGCGCTGCATTCTTCCGTCAATGCTACTGTCTCGTATCTCCCAATCTCCGTTTTCGTGAAAGGATGTCTTTCATGAATTTGACATAACTGGGCATTTGTTCCAAGGCTTCTGCAAATGGATGTTAATGTGCACTTTTTGAAAATCTCCAAGAAACGAGCAAACTGTTTGTCCAGTTTGTTTTTCTGAAGATGTTGAGGAAAAGGTGGTGGTGGAGCGATCTGTTCTGGTACTTTTTCCTTTGCTTCTTTTTCTTTTGCTTTTTTTTCCTCCATCTGTGGAACTGCATCTTTTGGAACTTCCTCAGCAGCTGTTTTGACTCCAACATCTTTGTTGATTTCAGTACCACTCTTTAACATAATGGCATGACATTGGTCCTTCCCTATGTTCCTTGGATTTGGCTCAGTGTTGCTAGGAAGAGTTCCTGGCGGTCTGTAACTCTGAGCATTGGCCAGTTGTCCGATTTGATTCTCCAGTGCTTTGATGGAAGCTGATTGGCTCTGAAAGATAGCATCGTATTTTTTTAACTGAGCCAGCACTTCTGCTATTCCTGGTTCATTTGCCTGCGTTTGGCCTTTGTTCTGTTGCTGGAATCCAGGTGGTGGATAGTTCTGTTGCTGTTGCCCTGAATTGTTGCTCCATGAAAAATAGGATGATTCCTCCACCTGGGTTGTAGGTGTTGGAATATGGATTGTTCCCCTGCTGTTGAAATTGTTGACATAATTCACCGTTTCTTCTTCTAGTTGATTTGATTCTGGTGCTCCTCCATATGGTGAACTTGTGGATCCAGTGGTAAGAGTCTCCATGAATTTGCATATCTGATCCAGCTTGGTGTTGACTGCTGTATTAGCTCCAACCTCATATATTCCTGCAATTCTTTGAATCAACTTCTTTCAGTTGGCCACAAAGAGTTGTTGTTGGCCATTTCTTCGATTAGTTCCCAGGCTTGATCTTCTCCTTTTGCCATTAAAGCTCCTCCAGCAGCACATCAATTGTGGTTCTCATTATTCCAGAAAGCCCATTGTAAAATGTTTGGACTTGAAGCCATTTTGGAATTTCATGGTGTGGACATTTCCGGAGTAAGTCTTTGTACCTTTCCCAAGCTTCGTACAGAGATTCTGAATCTTGCTGCACAAAGGATGTGATGTCATTCCTCAGTTTTCCGGTTCTGGCTGGTGGAAAATACTTTGCAAGAAATTTGGTGGCTAAAGCATTCCATGTTGTGATAGACCCTGCTGGTAATGAATGTAGCCAGGCTTTAGCTCTGTCCTTCAAGGAGTATGGGAATACACGCAGTCTCATTGCTTCTTCAGCTTCTCGGTTGTAATTGAAAGTACCGCAAACTTCCAGGAAGTTGCTGATGTGGGCATTAGGATCTTCAGTTGCATTTCCTCCAAACTGAACTGATTGTTGTATCATCTGAATGCAAGTTTTGATGTCGCCTGCATTTGCTGGTAATGGAGGGAGTACAATACATGAAATGAGTCTGTCAACCACCGGAATGGTTCTGTCTCGAATGGGAATTGGTGGTGCACCTCCAAAGGTTCAGGTTCCATGTTGACTAAAGCTTCTGGCTTCTCTCCTTTCTCTTCTCATCTGTCTGATAGTTCTTTCAATTTCTGGGTCAAACGGTCGTAGTTCAAAGCTTCTGGTTCGTCTCATTAAGTTTCTGAGAACCTGAAACACAAGAAAACAATAACAATAAGTAAAAAGATTAGATACAAGTAAAAGTATCTAACCCCTAAACTAATAATAACAGATAAATAAGTCCCCGGCAACGGCGCCAAAAACTTGACCGGCGTAAACACACACGTATAACGCAAGCGTACGTATCGTTCAAGTAGTATAAAAAGTATCGATCCCACGAGGACTTAATACCTATGTTATTAATTTTATGAGGTTAAATGATTACTAGTATCTAACAGGTTGTTTAACTGATTTGAAATAGCGACGATTCTAAATTAAAAGACAATAAAATAAAATGTTTGAAGGTAGATTTTAAGAAAATTCAATATTAAACTATCCAGGGTTGTGATTTATTCCAATATTATTTAAAGATAAAGTGGTTATATTATAATTGGGTAAAATATTGATTTATTAACCTGGAACACCAATTTATGTAAAAGCCTCTTCCGATGGTCAATTACAAATACCTAGTATAATCCAATTGAACCATATGCCTATGTCAACCAAATTACCTAGATTCATTAAGATTAAGTTCCAATTATGGCTACCCTCGCCTGACAGGTATATCCTATCCTGTAAGGAAATCTATTGAAAGGGTTATCTATCCTTAAGGAAGATCGTGGGCTGTTGATTCTAAGGTCTTAAACTTAAAATCCCTATGTCTAGTTCATTTTAAGTTTACCTAATCAATTTAATTAATGGCCAGTTAATTAAAGAGCATTAAGATTAAGACTCAATAAATAAATCTTTATATTACCCAAATTATAATCTAACCCTTATAAACCCGTGATATTGGATTTCATCACAACCCTAGATACTAACTTAGTATGACACATAGCTAGGGCTAGTAAAAACTTAAAAGTAAAAACCATAAAGTAACAGTGCTGAAAAGTAGTTGCAGTAAAGTAAAAGCTTAAAAGTAAAATAAATAAAATGCTAAGGTAAAAGGAATTACTTTTACTACTACTTATTTAGATATCTCCCAGTAAAATAATATATAAACTTGTAATATATTTACCAACCGACCAATCTGGCGGTATTCTGATTAAATCAAATTAAGTCCAACCATCCATATAGGTGGTAATATTTGTCCATAATCCAGCCATAAAGGCGGTACCAAAATAAATTTACCAACCGACCAGTCTGGCGGTATCCTTGATTAATCAGGTTCAAACCAACAGAAAATAAATTTACCAACCGACCAATATAGCGGTATCCCTTTATTAATCAGTATTTTAAACAATAAATATATCATTTTTAAGGGAGATTAATCTAAATAGCAATAGTAAAATAATTACCTTTCACCTTAGCATAGGGAAGTTACCTCCGCATAGTGAATAGTAAAAACTGTAAAATAAAGAAAGTAAATTATTATTACTACAAACAGTAATTAAAATTATTACAAAAGTAAAAAGTAAAAATAAAAATGAAAATTCTAGAGAGAGAAACTCCCTAATTACATAGAAGGAGTGAGAAAAGGTGTAATGAAAACTGAAAATTCGCGGCCTATTTATAGCAAAAAAAATTCACTGTTTGGTCACTGTTCGCGCGTCGCGACGCCAAGCAGTCAGCGTCGCGACGCTGGATTCGTCGACGTGGCACAATGAGAAGGTGACACGTAGCAAGGCGGCTGACTGTATACGCGACACGTGTCAAGGCGGCTAAAACTCAATTATTATGCTGACGTCATTGGTGACGTGTCACTGTTCATGACGTCATTGATTGCGTCACTGTGATGATGTGGATGGAGACGTGGCGACACGTGGGGCGGCGTCCGTCAGACGAATAAGATTTCGCCACGTGTCGCGCTGTAATTGGCTGATATTGACGTGGCATTTTGACTCGGTTGACTTGCTGACGTGGCTGCTGATGTGGAAGATGATGTGGCGACACGTAGGATGACACGTGGGGCGGTGGCCGTCCGATCAATAAGATTTCGACACGTGGCACGGCGCATTTTAGCATCTCCGTTGTGATGGTGACACGTGGCACGGCGCACTTTAGCAAAGTCAAACTTGTCTCAGATTCTGATTTGTGGACCCGGCGCATTTTAGCAGATTCGGCGCACGCTGGGCGTCGCGACGCGCAATGCTTCAGCGTCGCGACTCGGAAGAGACGAAAATATTCCTGTTGACACATTTTTGTCCGGTTTTGCCTCAAATTGCCTCCAGTGCTTTCCAAACTTTATTTATCTACAAATAAACACAAAACACATCAAAACATTCACAAAACTCAAGAAACTATACAAAATAGATTAAATGAGTGGGAAATAGTGATATAAATACCACTCATCATAGCACAAGTATCTTCCAGAGGACGATTGTTAGCTAAACAACAAAAGAAATCGTGAAAGGTCAAAAAGTCTGGATCCTGTCTACGAAAACAAATATAATTACAACATAAAAGCGAATCAAAGCAATAATTAAGACAACGGAATTGTGTACGCAATACGCCACTCGTTTGGTATATAAATCCATTATGATGCATTTCAAGAATTCATTCATTATTCAGCCATCGCTAATGAATTACCTTTCATTTTTGATTGCCAAACACAATTCATTCTGTCTTAAAATGCTTCGTTTGTGCCTTTCCCTACAAAAATAACACACAAAATTAAAAAGTTCACACAAAATATGAAAACAAATTACAACAAATTGCATGGGTTGCCTCCCTGCTAGCGCTAAATTTTTCGTCTTCAGCCAGACGTGACTGAAATTTATCTGTTAAGGAGGTTTCAATGTCGTTTTGGATGTCCGATTAAAGACAATCCCGTGAGCGTTGCTTTTGAAGGGTCTCTTCCAACGGTAAAGTGGCAAAAAGAGTTTTGTCTCATTCAGTGCTCGTGCCACCTTTTTGCTCATTGTTACTCCAGTGGTTCCTGCAAAGAAAGAAAGAAAATCAGGAGGTCTCGTATGATGCTTGACTTGGAATGGAAATTCCATTCTGTCAAGCTTCTGGTTGATATCTTTAATTTGTACTCCCCAAAACAGCGATGTTTCTCCTGAATGCTCTGGATCTTTATTAAGGTCAGACATTTGCTCCTTCATTTGCTCTGTTTCTTGCTCCACCTTCTCTTCACATATGTATTTTAAAATTTCCATATTCAGCTCTTTATCTGTCATCTGTGAAATACATGTTTCAAAATTGTCAACCTGAGGATGAAAAGAAATGTCAGATTTTAAGTCTTCATCCTCTAATATGACTGGAATGGATGGTTCAGATAGATCTTCTTCAAACATCATGGTAAAGCATGCTCCAAGATCTTCATTTTGAGGATTGAAAGTTTGATCCTCCGTTGTTGGAGCAGTTGGTACAAAAAGATCAGCTTCATCTTCGTCAGAATCTGAATAATAAAAGTCAAATTGAGACTTTGCTGGTTCGGGCTCTTGAACTGATACCTCTGGTTGTTGATACTGCTCAGCCTCCTCCTCTCTTAAGGTGTCATTGTGAACTGATTGGTACTCGAAGGCTTCATCCGTGTCATCTGAAACTGGTTCTTGAGGTATGTAGTTCTGGTTTTCTGTGAATTGTCTCATTTGATTTGTCATCCTCTGAATGAATTCTGATTGTCTCTGAATACTTTCCAATTGTTTCTGGCTTGTTTCAAGCATTGTATCCAACTTTTCTTTTTGTTTCTTGAACATATCTTCGAGCATATGTAACAACTGATCTTCCTCTGATGGTTCTGGTTGTTGATGAAGATCAAAGGTAGATGGTGGATGAGATGGAAAATATGACGGTTCTTCGTACATTGAATGATTTTGATAATTTTGCCACCCTGGATGGTAGTTGTAATCGCAATAATCTCTATGGTGGTTACCATTACATATGTCACATCTCCCCATTGCGTTCTGTTGAGCAAATGTGGTATTGCTTAGTTCTGGCATCCAGTGATAATTGTTGGGCTGGACAACAGGCCTTAGAGAACCGGACTGTTGCTCCCAATTTGGGGTGTATTTTCTAGTAAAGATCGTGATCTCTCAATCTCCCAAAAGTTCCATTTTTTCAATCACCTGAAAACAGAAGAAAGAAATAAAAATTACAGATAAAAAAAAAAATAGATACAAGTAAATTAGATAGCTTCAAAATTAATAACTCAAGAAAAATAAGTCCCCGGCAACGGCGCCAAAAACTTGACCGGCGTAAACACACACGTATAACGCAAGCGCACGTATCGTTCAAGTAGTATAAAAATATCGATCCCACGAGGACTTAATTCCTACTGTTGTTATTAATTATTGAATCTATTTATTTACAAATATCTAATTAATGGAAAAGAGAATGATTGTTTGATTGGTTGAAAGTGGTTTTGCAAAATTAAATAAATAAAAAGACAAAAGATACTACTAAGGAAAAATAACAAAAGACACAAAGATTTAGGGTCGTGAATCATTCTAATATCATTTAAAAGATGAAGTGGTTATTTTATGTTTGTGTAATAAATCAGTTTACTAACCTGGAACACTAAATTATGCAAAAGCCTCTGTCGATGGTCAGACGCAAATACCCAGTTTAACCCAATTGAACCATATGTCTATGTCAACCAAATTATCTGGATTCATTAAGTTTAAGTTCCAATTATGGCTACCCCCGCCCGACAGGTATATTCCTATCCTGTAAGGAAATCTATTAAAGGGTTATCTATCCTCAAGGAAGATCGTGGGCTATTAAGTCTAAGGCTGAAACCTAAAATCCCTATGTCTAGTTCATTTTAGATTTACCACATCAATCTTATTGGTGATCAGACAACAAGAAGCATTAAGCTTAAGACTTAATAAGTAAACCTTTAAATTACCCAAACTATAAAATAACCCCTTATAAAACCGGTGATATTAGAATTCATCACAATCCCATATAACTAACACATAAACTATGGCTAGTAACAACTTAAAAGTAAAAGACATAAAGTAAAAATACTGAAAAGTAAAAGACATAAAGTAAAACTGAAAGTAAAATAAAATAAAATAAAATGCTAAGGTAAAAGGAATTACTTTTACTACTACTAATTTAGATATCTCCCATAAAATAATATATAAACTTGTGATATTATTTTACCAACCGACCAATCTGGCGGTATCCTGATTAAGTCAAATTAAGTCCAACCAGCCATATAGGTGGTAATATTTGTCCATAATCCAGCCATAAAGGCGGTACCAAAATAAATTTACCAACCGACCAATCTGGCGGTATCCTTGATTAGTCAGGTTTAAACCGGATTAAATTGAATTGCCAACCGACCAATATAGCGGTATCCTTTATTAATCAGTATTTTAAATAGTGAATATATTATTTTTAAGGGAGATTAATCTAAATAGTAACAGTAAAAGAATTACCTTTCACCCTAGCTGGGAAATTACCTCCTCATTACTGAAAAGTAAAAACTGAAAAATTAAAGAACGAAAAGTAATGTGCGTAAAAGTAAATTGCGGAAAGTAAAAACTGAAAGTAAAGAAAAAGAAAGTGCGAAACTGAAAATTAATTACTAAAAACTAAAAATAAACAAACTAGATACAATCTTCTTATTTATTCATTAAGAATTTCAAAAAGAAAGTATGAATTTTACAAATGAAATGGCTTGGTATTTATAGGCAAAATTTTGCCACCATCAAATCATCCATCAAATTCTCCACCAAATCCATTATTAATTTCTCCACTAATTACTCCACCAAATCCATAATTGCTCCACTAATTGCTTATCTTGTTTGGTGTTGATTTGATAATTTTTATTAATTATTAATTAATTAATATTTTGCTTTGAAAATGATTGATAATGACTTTTAATAATTACACTCCACACACTTCTGAATGGTTCATCCATTTCGGTCATGAAATCATCAGAATTCGAAAATATTTTCTCTTTCAAAGTTTTAGATCATTGAGTCTTCTTTAATCTGGAAATTGAATCAGCTCAATCCGATATCGGAGTAAAAAGTTATGCCCAAAATACGACAGATGGGCAAAACTGGAATTTCCAAAACTGCACTTCGTCAAAAACGCCCTTTCAAGTTTCCAATCTCCAAAATTAATATATCAAGTCCAATAATTGCCCTTATTTGATCCACATTTCATCCTAAAGATTTCATTGAGTCCCGATATTATTTTATCTGTAAAATAAAATAAAACATATCAAAACGTTCATCAAACCCGAGAAACTAAACAAAATATTAAGTAAAAGGGGCGGTAAATATTGATATATTTTCCGCTCATCAGTATATCCTCTCAAAATCATATCCTGACTTGTATATACAAGCATATAATTTCTCGTTCTCCCGAAGATACTTGAGAATATATTTCACCGCTACCTAGTGATCTAATCATGGGTTGGAATGAACCTAGTTACTACTCCCACTGCAAAACAGATGCCCGGTCTCGTGCATAATATAGCATACATAAGACTTCCAACTGTTGAAGCATATAGTATGTCTCATCTCCTCAAATACTTGAGGTGTCTCAGGAGATTGTTCCTTAGACAAATGAATTCCATGCTTGAAAGGTAAATTACCTTTCTTGGAATTCTGCATACCAAATCGCACAAGAATCTTATCGATATAGGATGCTTGAGACATTGCTAATATTCGTTTCTTATGATCCCGAATGATCTGGATCCCAATTACATACCTTGCCTCTCCCAAATCTTTCATTTGGAATTGGTTAGCTAGCCATATTTTTACGTCCGATAATATCTTTACAACATTCCCAATAAGTAAAATATCATCAACGTATAACACAAGGAAAACCACCTTACCATCAATGATGCGCTTGTAGACACAAGGCTCATCGATGTTCTGCTTAAAGTTATAAGACTTGATCATAGTATCAAACTTTATGTTCCAAGATCTAGATGATTGCTTAAGTCCATAAATGGACCTTTGCAACTTGCAAACTTCTTGCTCTTGACCTTGGGTAATGAACTCATCTGGTTGTACCATATAGATACTCTCATCAAGATTTCCATTCAAGAATACAGTCTTGACATCCATTTACCAAATCTCATACTCATAATATGCGGCAATGGAAAGAAGAATCCTGATGGATTTTAGCATGGCTACTGGCGAGAAAGTTTCTTCATAGTCAACTCACTTCCTTTGGGTATAACCCTTTACCACTAGCCTAGCCTTGAAAGTCTGTATTTTCCCATCTATTCCTCTTTTTCTCTTATATATCCACTTGCAACCTATGGATTTTACTCCATCGGGTTGGTCTACAAGTTCCCAGACTGAGTTAGAGTACATAGACTCCATCTCGAGGTTCATGACTTTGAGCCATTCCCCTTTATCAGTATCTTCTGTTGCATTACGATAGGTCAATGAATCATCTATACCATCAAAAGATGCAACAACTTGTACCTCACCATTTCCTAGATAGTGTTCAGGTTCTCTCACAACCCTCCCACTACGTCTAGGTGGAATGGTATCATGATAAACTTGCATCTGACTTTCAGATGTAGAATGTGTTATGTCTTTGTCAACATTTGACATTGGTTTACTGGTCGTGCAAGCAAGTAACTCCTTAAGTAACACTTTACTTCGAGGTTTGAACTCTCTCATATAGTCCTCCTCAAGAAATGTAGCATTTATTAACACCAATACTTTATTATCTTCTGGACTATAAAATAATCCACCCCTAGTTTCCTTACGATATCCTACAAATATAAACATCTGTGAACGTGGTTCCAACTTAGTAGTCTTGTTCTTTAGCACATGTGTTGGACACCCCCATATACGAAAAAGTCGTAAACTAGCTTTACGACCATTCCACAACTCTAAGGGAGTCTTAGGAATAGACTAAAAAGGAACTACATTCAGGATATATATTGTTTTTTGTAATGCATACACCTAGAATGAACTAGGTAGAGTGCTATAACTAAACATTGATCTCATCATGTCTAGTAGGGTCCGAATACTCATTTCTGCAACACCATTTTGTTATGGTGTTCCAGGTGCTGTGAGCTGTGAAACAATTCCATGCTCAACAAAGAATTCCTCAAAATCTCTATCAAGGTATTCTCCTTCATGATCTGATCGTAGAATTTCGATGCTTTTACCTAATTGGTTCTCAACCTCAGCACGATACTCTTTGAACTTTTCAAATGCATCTGACTTGTGCTGCATTAGATAAACATACCCATATCTGGAATACCTAGTATAATCCAATTGAACCATATGTCTATGTCAATTAAATTACCTAGATTCATTAAGATTGAGTTCCAATTATGACTACCCCCGCCCAACAGGTATATTCCTATCCTGTAAGGAAATCTATTAAAAGGGTTATCTATCCTTAAGGAAGATCGTGGGTTATTGAGTCTGTGGTCTTTAACTTAAAATCCATATGTCTAGTTCATTTTAAGTTTATCTAAATCAATTTTATTAATGGCCAATTAATAAAAAGGCATTAAGATTATGACTCAATAAATAACTCTTTTAAATTACTCAAACTATAATCTAACCCTTTTAAAACCGGTTATATTAGATTTTATCACAACCCTAGATATTTAATTTAGTTACAATACATAGCTAAAACTAATAAAAACTTAAAAGACATAAAATGAAATTACTGAAAAGTAATAAAAAGAAATGCTAAGGTAAAAGGAATTAACTTCTACTATTCACTATTTAGATATCTCCCATAAAATAATATATAATCTTGTGATATTTTAAACCAACCGTCCAGAATGGCGGTATCCTGATTAAGTCAAATTCAAATATACCAGCCATAAGGCGGAACAGAAATATAAACTTAAACCAACCGTCCAGTATGGCGGTATCCTTATTAAGTCAGGTTTAACCAGATTAAATTTAATAACCAACCGTCCGAAAATGGCGGTATCCTTTATTAATTCAGATTTTAAATAGTTTATATATTATTTTTTAAGGGAGATTAATCTAAAAAGCAAAAGTAAAAGAATTACCTTATTACCTCAGCATGGTGAGGTTACTCCCTCATGGTTGAATAGAATTACTACTACAAAGCGTAAATAAAACTGAATATATGAAGAAAATATGAAGAACTCTCTATTATATAAGTATTTACAGAGGATTTGGTACCTTTGAAACTAAAAATTCGAAATCTATTTATAGGCAAAAAAATCTAATTTTTTATTATTATTTTCTGATTTTTATTATTTTATTATTATTATTATTATTTTTTTTTGGATCGCTGAATTTTCGACACGTGGCATGGTGTGCTAAAAAAGACGGCTCGTTGAATTTTTGACATGTGGCATGGTGGTGCAATTACCAAAATACCCTCGGTGTCGGGACGCCCAAAATTACCAAAATACCCATTTTGCCAATTTCACCAAATTTCACAGTTTTGCTTCAAATCACCTCCAGAATGTCCTGAAACTTTATTTATCTACAAAATAACACAAAACACATCAAAATATTCACAAAACTCAAGAACTATACAAAATATCAAGTTAAATGAGTGGGAAATAGTGATACATTTATCACTCATCACACCCCCAAACCTAACATTTTGCTAGTCCTCGAGCAAAATAAAATAACATAATAAAATTTAACTAAGCCACTTTCGTAGGGATCACGATTGCATTTAGCATATGCAACAAGCCTTTAAACCCATAGGTGTCCCTAGTGGACGAGTTGTAGTCTCGTGAGGGTTTACAGTAATGATACCCACAAACATTTTATAAAAGTAAAAAGGTAGTGAAACTAATGCACACAAAAGCAAAAAGACAAGCGAAAAGAGAATAAAGAAGTTAGTGACTAATCAGGTGAAATTTCTACTCCAAGTTTACTAGTTGTTTTGTTTCATTTTAAATTACTAAATAAGTAAATTCTCCGATTATTTTTACCATTCTTCGTATACACAGCTAACAAAGTATTTAAACAACTCATTTTTGCCCACAACGGTCATAAGTGCAGTTGATAAGAGAGTAATATTTTTGTCCTAAAGTTTTATCAGAATTCACATCTTTTTGTAGTAATGGAATAAATTTTCTGATTTTTCTTTGATTTTTTTCTCTATTTTTTATTTATATACAATATCTTCCATCTATGTAGCGAGCTTTAGGTCGGTGACTCCCAAACCAGTTGGCTTTAGGGCATCAGGTGTTAAGACACCCCTAAGGACTTAATTACTCAGACTTCAGATATATATACATATATATAAATTTTTCATCATTTTTGATCCATGTAACGAGCTTTGGGCCAATGCTCCCAAACCAGTTGGTTTTAGGGCACTAGGTATTAAAATACCCTTACAGACTTAATAACTCGGATCTCAGATGTATTTTTTTTTTTATTATTCCATTACTTTTTTTTTGAGATGCTTCTCCAATTAAACTATAGCACTGAATATTACAATCTTTTCAATTTTATCCTATGTCCGTATGTTACCATGTATGTTGATAATATCTGCCAACTAAGTATATGAAGATTCATTTTAGTCAGTTTTATGGAGAATTTACAGATTTAATAATTCAAAAGTGAATAAACAAAAATTAACTTGTTTTGAATTAGGTTTGAAATACGTCTCAGGAGTGGAAATTCCTTACACAGCTATTTCTTACCAATTTCATCTTTTTAGTCAACATAACAACCACATATTTCTACTAGTCATATAACTATAATTTACATGTGGTTTTAGAAGTTTAATCAAAGGCTCACGTTGACGAAGGTTTGTTCACAACTAGGACTCCCCACTCAAGGGTTCAAGCGACCAAGTGAACGCATTTTTTTATACCTTATGGTACGTGCCAACGAGTTTATGGTGTGTGACTAACTGTCGAATGGACTTCCCGTTGTAGATTCCCCATAGGGAGGGTGGAGCGAGGCTCACTTAAATACCTAAGCCCCTTAGGCTCTTATCGCTTGTTGTCAGGAATAAACAACGAGTCCTCCAAACTAGTCTGTCACAACACGCTACAAGTGAATGATTATCTAGGTGCCTCCACAGCTTTTCCTTATAAAAAGGTAGTGAGTGAAAGAAGACACCAAACCATCACCTATCTTTAAATATGCCCTTTGTTTTTTTTAATTTTTTAATTTTTTTTTAATTTTTCGAAAAATTTTGGACTAAAAATAAAAACACAATACAAACAAGTACTATTAACTATTCCTCACCCCCAAACTTAAATGAGACATTGTCCCCAATATCTTAAACAGTAGAAGAAGAGTTTAGAAGTAGTACCTGGTTGGCTGAATTACTATAAGCAAATTAAAGGTTAAGATCCAGATTAACACGACGCCTCTTACCACGATCATCATCAGACCATTTTATCTTTGAAATGATAGGGTCAACTTGTGGTTCATAGGCTACGAGTTGGTCAAGTAGATCTGGAGCAGTTCTGGCAGTAAAGAGGAGGTCTTTCATAGGTTTTGATACGAACCCATTTCTCCGAGCATCATCAAGAAACACACAAAGAAAATCATAAAATCCATCACGTTGAGCAGTCCAAGCGGTTTCTGGTGTATGTTCAGGTTCGCCCAAGATAGTACTACAAAAATTTCCTCCAATGTGCCCAAGCCACCTGGCAAAGCAATAAAAGCATCAGAACGGTTAATCATTTCAACCAGTCGTTCAGACATACCTGGCACGATCATTTCCTCTCCGTTTGATGATCCAATAAGATTAGCCTCTGCCAAGGGTTTTGGGATGATTCCCAAAACATGACTGCCTCCTTCTTGTACGGCATTTGAAACGATCCCCATTAGTCCAAGATTGCCTCCGCCATATATTAAATGCATATTCCTTGCAGCTAAGACTCGACCCAATTCTTGTGCTGCCTCTATGTATTGTGGCTTAGTACCAACACTAGTACCGCAAAACACACAAATGTTCTCAACTCGTCTTCTTGAAGTGGCTTCCATTTTTTTTTACTATGGATGTCTTCAAAAGTGCAATGATGAATTGAATTTATAATACCTGAAAAGGGTGAGTAAAATAATAGCACAAGTATCTTCCAAAGGAAGCTTGTTAGCTAAACAAAACAAAAGAAATCGTGAAAGGACAAAAAGTCTGGATCCTGTCTACGAAAATAAAGATAATTTCAACAGAAAAGTGAATCAAAGCAATGATTAAGGCAACAAAATTGTGTATGCAATACGCCACTCGCTTAGTATAAATTCATTAAGATGCATCTCGAAAATTCATTCTTTACTTAGCCATCCCTAATGAATTATCTTTTATCTTTGCCAAACATCATTCTTTCTGTCTTAAAATGCTCCGTTTGTGCTTTTCCCTACAAAACAACACACAAAATTAAAATTCTACAACATGAAATATGAAAAAAAATTACAACAAATTGCATGGGTTGCCTCTCTGCTAGCGCTAAATTTTTCGTCTTCAGCCAGACGTGACTGAAATCTATATGTCAATGAGGTTTCAGCGTCGTGTTGGATGTCCGATTAAAGACATTCCTGTGAGCGTTGCTTTTGAAGGGTCTCTTCCAACGGTAAAGTGGCAAAAAGAGTTTTGTCTCATTCAGTGCTTGTGCCACCTTTTTAATCTCTGTTGCTCCAGTGGTTCCTGAAAAGAAAGAAAGAAAATCAGGAGGTCTTGTATGGTGCTTGACTTGGAATGGAAGTTTCATTTTGTCAAACTTCTGTGTGATATCTTTAAATTGTACTCCCCAAAACAGCGATGTTTTTCCTGAATGTTCTGGATCTTTGATAAGTTCAGACATTTGCTCCTCCATTTACTCTGTTTCTTGCTCCACCTTTTCTTCACAGATGAATTTCAAAATTTCCTCGTTCAGTTCTTCATCTGTCATCTGTGAAATACATGCTTCAAAATTGTCAACCTGAGGATGAAAAGAAATGTCAGATTGTAGGTCTTCATCCTCTGATTTGGGTGAAATGATTGGCTCAGGTAGATCTTCTTCAAACATTTGTGCAATGGAATCTCCAAGATCTTCATTTTGAGGATACAGAATTCCATCCCAATTGTTATTACAGTTGGTACAAATAACTCAGCTTCATCCTCGTCAGAGTCTGAATAAAAAAAATCAAATTGAGACTTTGTTGGTTTGGGCTCCTGAACCGATATCTCAGATTCTTGATACTGCTCAGCCTCATCCTCTGTTATGATGTCATGATGAGTCTCAGGATATTCGAAGGCTTCTTCAATAGTATTTGAATTTGCTCCGTGAGATATGTGATTCATGTTATCTGTTAATTGTCTAACTTGATTTGTCATCATCTGTATAGAAGCAGCTTGACTCTGAATTTGTGCATCAAATTGAGCTTCTCGTTCCATGAATAAATTTATGAACATGTCAACCCTCTGATCTTCCTCTGATGGTTCTGATTGTTGATGAAAATCGTAGGTAGAAGGTCGATAAGATGGAAAATGTGATGATTCTTCGTACCTTGGTTGATTCCAAAAATTCTGCCACTCTGAAAGGTATATACATTGATCGCTCGGGTGGTTACCATCACATATTACACATCTCCCCATTTCATTCTGATGAGCAAATGTAGTGTTGTTTGGTTCTGGCTTCCAGTGATAGTTGTTGGGCTTGACAACAGGCCTCAGAAAACTAGACTGTTGCTCCTGGATTTGGGGTGTATCTTCTTCTAGTAAAGCTTGTAATTTTTCAAAATGTTCCATTTTTTTAATCACCTGAAAACAAAAGAAAGAAATAAAAATTACAGATAATAATAAAGAAAATTAGATATAAGTAAATTAGACAGCTTCAAAATTAATAACTCAAGAAAAATAAGTCCCCGGCAACGGCGCCAAAAACTTGACCGGCGTAAACACACACGTATAACGCAAGCGCACGTATCGTTCAAGTAGTATAAAAATATCGATCCCACGATGACTTAATTCCTACTGTTGTTATTAATTGTTGATACTATTTATTTACAAATATCTAATAAGATGATTGATTGATTTGAAAGGATGATGATTCTAAAAACAAGTAAAAGAAATCGAAAGAAGATTAATGAAGATTAAAACTATATAGGGTTGTGAATTCTTCCAATATTAATTAAAAGATGAAGTAGTTATATCATAGTTGGGTAAATTATTGAATTATTAATCTGGAACACTAAATTATGTAAAAGCCTCTTCCGAATGATCATTTACAAATACCTAGTATAATCCAATTGAACCATATGTCTATGTCAATTAAATTACCTAGATTCATTAAGATTGAGTTCCAATTATGACTACCCCCGCCCAACAGGTATATTCCTATCCTGTAAGGAAATCTATTAAAAGGGTTATCTATCCTTAAGGAAGATCGTGGGTTATTGAGTCTGTGGTCTTTAACTTAAAATCCCTATGTCTAGTTCATTTTAAGTTTATCTAAATCAATTTTATTAATGGCCAATTAATAAAAAGGCATTAAGATTATGACTCAATAAATAACTCTTTTAAATTACTCAAACTATAATCTAACCCTTTTAAAACCGGTTATATTAGATTTTATCACAACCCTAGATATTTAATTTAGTTACAATACATAGCTAAAACTAATAAAAACTTAAAAGACATAAAATGAAATTACTGAAAAGTAATAAAAAGAAATGCTAAGGTAAAAGGAATTAACTTCTACTATTCACTATTTAGATATCTCCCATAAAATAATATATAATCTTGTGATATTTTAAACCAACCGTCCAGAATGGCGGTATCCTGATTAAGTCAAATTCAAATATACCAGCCATAAGGCGGAACAGAAATATAAACTTAAACCAACCGTCCAGTATGGCGGTATCCTTATTAAGTCAGGTTTAACCAGATTAAATTTAATAACCAACCGTCCGAAAATGGCGGTATCCTTTATTAATTCAGATTTTAAATAGTTTATATATTATTTTTTAAGGGAGATTAATCTAAAAAGCAAAAGTAAAAGAATTACCTTATTACCTCAGCATGGTGAGGTTACTCCCTCATGGTTGAATAGAATTACAACTACAAAGCGTAAATAAAACTGAATATATGAAGAAAATATGAAGAACTCTCTATTATATAAGTATTTATAGAGGATTTGGTACCTTTGAAACTAAAAATTCGAAATCTATTTATAGGCAAAAAAATCTAATTTTTTATTATTATTTTCTGATTTTTATTATTTTATTATTTTATTATTATTTTTTTTGGATCGCTGAATTTTTGACACGTGGCATGGTGTGCTAAAAAAGACGGCTCGTTGAATTTTTGACATGTGGCATGGTGGTGCAATTACCAAAATACCCTTGGTGTCGGGACGCCCAAAATTACCAAAATACCCTTTTTGCCAAATTTCACCAAATTTCACAGTTTTGCTTCAAATCACCTCCAGAATGTCCTGAAACTTTTTTTATCTACAAAATAACACAAAACACATCAAAATATTCACAAAACTCAAGAACTATACAAAATATCAAGTTAAATGAGTGGGAAATAGTGATACATTTATCACTCATCAAAAACTCCTTTCTTAATTAGTCTATCTATCTGGTCAAAGCTAATGTGAACAAGTCTAAGGTGCCATAAATATGTATCATCATTAGAAATCTTTTAGCGTTTAGTTTTAGATTTTTCAATCTTAAACATTTCAGTATTAAGCAGTGATTCATGCATTAACGACCTTAATACATATAGATTATTTTCGGAGTCTCTCATGCATATATTTAATCTATTTCTACTAATAATAACTGAATTATTATTAAATGAAATAGAAAAAACACATTCCATAAGTTTTATTACATAAATCAAATTCCTGCAAAAACCAGGAATATATAGCACACCATTCAAACATAAATAGCTCTTATTAAAATTCAAATTGGAAATTATCACTGCTTTTGTTGAAACAGCATCCCCTGTCCCAACTCCCATGGTAAAGCTACCTTCAACAAGGTCCCTCAATGAGTCAAGTAGTTTCAAAGAACAACATATTATGGTTGGTGATCAGAGTGCCAATCCGAGTCTTATTTATATCTAATTCATAAATACGAGCAATTTTATTTTCCATAATATTACTAATTTAATGGTAGCACCATTGTCTTTTATACACTTATTCGATCTAATTATGATTAGATATCTGATTATGATTAGATCGAAACTAAATCTGGTTTAGTGATACGTGTATATTAGACAAAGACCCTAGGATTTACAATATAGTACGCAGTTACAACGTACTTTGTAATTGACATTGGGAAGCGCACTATAACATGTATATCCTTAAATAAAGTTCCTAGTCAAGATTTACTAATACATGTCAGTTAGTAAAATCCGCCGAGACTAGTACATGTCGTATATCGTGACTTGGTCTGATGGTTTATCCCAATGAACCATAAGTCTCGGGAGACTAGTATAGACATGTAGGTGTTTATTTGATATGACACTGAACGACTCACTGAAGATTTCCTAATAGATGGTACACCAACTTCAATAGGAATCTTCTCGAGTTGAGGGAGGAAAATGGTCATTTGACTTGAGATACCACAGTGGGATATATGAGTTATCCTCCACACTTTGTTGGTAGTCAAGTCAACGATCTATTCATGATCAGACCTCCGCCAATTCGTTGGGTGTGGACTGATGCTCATGATATCCAGTGCATATCAAGATAGGATCCGTCAATCTTGTGTACAGGGCATAGGCATCCCCATGTGTTTACGATATAGTAAATCCATGGGCGTGGTATAACTTTGGAAATCAGTTCCGAATGTTATTAGATATCGTAAATTGAAAGTCGACTATATTATACCGAACGGGTTTGACATTCTTATCTATACCCCAGGTATAATATGGATAGCCTGTGACGGAGGGATTATACGTATGCAATGACCTCGACTTGCATAGTTTAGAGAGATTATCTGTGCTCGTCATAATCAATGAGTGGGTGGATTTTGGACACGAAATTGGATTTCGTGACGGATAAACCTAAACTTAGAGAGTCCCACAATATGAAATGTACTCGTTGAGCACTTGGGCAACGTGATATGAATAATACGGATTATTCATAATACTTCACCGGATTAAATGAGTTAATTCGAATCGTTTAATTGGCTAAACGATTACACATGCATTAGCGGATTTTGGTCTTTCAGTAATTATTGTGTATTTGTATTTGATACATAATACGAATAGATACACATTAATTATTTTTCAAATGAGATTTTGACACATGCCATAAATATATGTATTTATTATTTATTGTAAATAAAAATACATATATAATAATAATTATATTAATTAATTATTTGGATATTAAATTGTTAAATATTTAAATAATTAATTAATTAAACTTTTTCATAAATGTTATGATTTTTGTCCAATTATTATTTGTTTACATGGCAAGATTTTATTCGGCTTAAATGTACAAATTTGATTTCTCCACATTAAAGCTTATCTTAAAATCATTTTAATTTAATGAAATTAAAAAGGGAAACTGAACATTTTTCCCCCCTTGGAGTCAGTCACCATTATTTAAAGAAGGAAAATGTTTTCTTCATCAACAAACCCATCTTCTTAAACAAATGAGCTCCCAAAAATATTTCCCTAATCATGTTTGATGATCCAAGGAAAGAGATGAAAGAAAACAAGGAGATTTAAGGTAAGTCTTCAAATCCCTAAACTTGGAAAATTTGTTTCATATTTCTTGATGATCTTATGAGATCTAGGGTTTCTTCATTTCTATATAATTTGGGGGTTTTGATGTTGGTTGATGGACATGGAAGCATAAAGCATGTGTGAAGTAGTTTTGAGCTATATTAGTGTAACATTTGTTCAATTTGGTCATTAGATAACATGTTACCATTCGAGAGTGTTATGACCACTCTTGTAATGCCTAGAATTGTTCTTGGGTGATTCATGTGTTGTGACTTTGGTTGGTGTCTTGATTAATTAGATTAATCATGAAAATTTTGGATTAAAGCATGAAAATTTGGTAAATTCGGTTTTTGGATCAGATCTTGCAGAACTGGAAATTTTGTGATGAATTTGATGTCATTTGAATGTAATGTTTGTGTTTTGGGAGTTGGAACAATTGCCGAAAAGTGTTTCGGAGTTTAAATAAGCCAAAACGGTGAAAAACGACATTACCGGTTGACTTTTGAGCCAACCGGGTGACGACTGTCCAAATAGTGAGTTCGTCACTTGACTTTTGAGCCAACCGGGTGACGACTGTCCAAATAGTGAGTTCGTCACTATTCGGGCAGCCCATGAACTGCCCGAACACTATTGGGGCTGACCTGGGTAGTCTCCATAAGTGTCGGGTGGTCGGTTCGATCAAAAATGCGTTTTGCATCATTTTGCGGAAAAACATATGTTTCGTAAAAGTTTCACGATGTTTCATATATATTTTTGTCATTATTTGATATCAAAAAATAGGTTTAGGTAAAATATGAATAAATTATTCATATTAGATATTGAATAATTTATTCGATAATTTGAAAAAGTTTTAAATTACGATTTCGCCCGAACCGCGCTTCCGCTGCGCCCATCGCCAAAACCCCAACAAAAATTGTATCAGAGCATGTCTGATGCTTCTTTCATTACATTATTCATGCTTGATATTTGATATTTAATCCAATTTTAATGTTCACACATGCATATAATCCATATATGTTTCTTGACTTTTTGATTCCACGCTAATAGGAAACGTAACGGAAATTTAATCGTTAAATTGAGTTATGTTTTCTATAGGTAGAATTGAATTGTTTAGAAAATGATTTAGATTAAAATTCTATATTTGATGTAGAGTATAGCTTCCTGAGGAAAATCCCCGCTTAGAAATAAGGCTGTAAGTGACGTGTATTGGATATATATTTCTTGGTCCGTCTTGTCAGTACGGTTTATGGGTATCTTTCTATAACTGCATCTGAGATCGTGCCAAAGCTATGAGGGTGTAGGTTATGGATTTTATCCATGCCGGTTGTATATTGATACTGGACAAATTCAAGTGAAAGTGGAAATCATGAACGTGCTAAAGCTGTCAGGACTACATCGGTAGCTTGAGTTTGTCATTGACAAGTGAAGCCTTGATACGCCTCCTTGTGAACGTGCAAAGCTGTCATAATGAGAAATGGTCAGGACCAAAACCAGGAGTCACTGGTGAGTGATTGACAATGAGTTGTCTACCTAATGAATTTACGTAGGCGAGATCGTGCCAAAGCCGTGAGTCGAAATATATTCATAGGATCCTACTCTCACTATGGAATTCGATTTAATTATTGAATTCCCATTGTCCGTTGGGGATTACAGTATTACGAAAAGTAGTAGGAAACATTGCTGAGTTAAAAATCCATAACTAAGGCAGTGCGTAATTTTATGGAAAATTCTGCTTCGTTTTCCTTATTCTATATTGTTGATGGAAATTATACTTCTAATCTGATGCATGCTTATTACTTGAATAGGTTTTCTGACTTTACTTATGGTTCCGTAGTTCTATAATAGGTTCTAGAAAGACAGTAGACTAAGATATTATTAGATTAGCTTAAAACCATCGGGAACTGTTATTCCATTTTTTCTTGTAAATCAAGATGGTTAGTGACTTAGTTCTAAGTCACGATTAGGTAATCTAAATATATGTCTTTTAGGATATAATAGTCTGAGAGAATTTTTTCTTATGCAGTACGAATTGACACGAATTAGTTCATGTCTCGACATTCTTGACTGGCTTTAAGAAAACCCCGTTAGTATTTGTTTATCTTATAATGACGTTTCTTGGCTTTTAGTGACTTTTAGAAGTCACGTGCTGACACAATTTTCTAATCAATCATTTGCAATTGTTGTGAATAATTGAACGCAAATAATAAAGATTAAGAAAAGAGATGTGTATAGTTGTGTATAAAGAATATCGATTCTCGCAATACGACAATGTAGGTATTGGATACCGGATCTCCAGTCTAGTTATTTAAAATAATGTTTAATAACTGTTTTTATATTTATTATCAGAACTTACGACTATTGGATAATTACTTGTTCTTTATAAACATTTGTTACATATTTTAAAATTACTAGTAGTGTCATTAATGAAAATATAAACATTAAGAAAATGTTCGGTTAACTAAATAACTTAGAACGGTGCTTTATGAGTTTTTATCACATAAGCATTGGATGTTTGGTCCTTATGGTAAATGATGGTCTAATACGAGTTCACACCATATATCCTTAACCATTTAATGAATATTGTATTCACGATGTGATTAAATCTCATTTAACCAATGATCATCATTGGACCACAAGATTTATTAGACTAATACATTGGATGTATGTAGTTTAATGAATTAGTAATTGTCTTAGATAGTTTTCTTTACTCCGTAACTAGTTAATGAATTGTCATTACTTAGTTAAGTTTTACTAATAGAGAACATGTTGAACATCTTGAATTATTCAAGAACTTTCAATATGTTTTCTGATGAAACACGAATAGAATATTTTGAATGGTTCAAAGATATTCTATATGAAGTATTGAAAAACGAATTTTAAAATTCATCGTGAGTCTTTGAATTGTTCAAAGATGTTTGATATGATCAAACACGTGAATTTAAAGAAATTAGTTCAAAAGTTATTTAATGAATGTAAATCTTACTCAATATTAAACTTCCACGATTTCATCTTGATGGAATTGGTCAGTGGGAGTAACTGAATCTTATATGATTTGATTCGTTGATATTGAGTGTTACCGAATTAGTTTCAATACTCTTGGAATTATGCTCCAGTAACACTAATTCATCTCTTTAATTAAGGTTCCATTTGTTTCTACGGTTACATATATGATATGTATAGTATAAAATTCGAATCTTGAAAAGTTTGAGATTTGAAACTTTCTTTTGTATAATTGTTATATAATTGAAAGTACTTGCACCTCGGAGGTACAAGTAAAAGTTTGTCATTTATTCTATTTAATAGAATATTATATTCTATTTAATAGAATATTATATTCTATTTGATAGAATATCTTTTCTATGATCCAAAATAATAAAATTATTTTATTACTTGGTGTGTAATATCAGATGTTAACCAATTGTAGAAAAGACTTGACTTAGTGAAGTCAAAAGTGAGAATTATAAACTATAAGTGGAACTACATAATTAATAAGATGAAAAAACCCTTAGTCAACTCCCGTATAAATCCAATAGGATGTCAGAATTATTTACAAAGTATTTGATACTTATTGGTTCTGTTGTTTTCTTATTGAAGAAAATTATCCTATAACTTTTAGTGGGAGTGATATTTGATATCGATTTCAGAAGTTAGCATTGAATCATAGGTCTAAGATTGTTCGTAGCTTACGACGATCGAGTTTTGAACTTGATTAAGCTTTTGTTATGAATAGTTCATAAAATGTGCAAATTATTTGCGCAGTAAAAGCGAAGTGAGCTTGTTAAAGGTTTGACCTTTACAGTATGACAATGAGAAAGGTTGTGCTCAGTAGTCTATTGTAGATTCTGAGGAAGCTTATCTCAAGTCGCACTAATTGAACATTAAAGATCTGTTGGTTAATGTTAATATTAAACTTTATTTTGGCTAAAGAATGGAAAATGGCGTTCTTGAGTGATTTCTTCGAATGAGAGATCCATCGTGATTTCTTTGTTTGAATAGTTCATTCTAGAATGGCCCTAGAGTTTGTATTCTGCTGAGATCACAGTTTGATATAATGGCTTATGGAGCCTATTGTAGACTCAAATAAGCTTTCCGGAAATCCGTATTCTTTGATTTTGATATCAGTCAGATTGTCTGGTTTTATCAAAGTATAGAGAATACATATTTGACAGTAGGGTCAGTGGGAGCATACAAATTTCTTTCTAGTATTATATATCCTTACGACATTATCATTATTAAAGTAATAATGAGATGATTGTAAATTAAAACGTTTACTTTAGTCATCTTTTCTCCGTGTAAGTATTGGGAGTAATCTCTATTATATTTGATATAAAGTTTTATATATGATATGAAACTAAGAGACTTTTGAAATACTCCCATTAGTCGCGTATTAGATATGATCTAATAAAGGACACAGTAAGACTATATGTATGACAGTTAGTAAAATTGTTTGACAGTTAACGTGTCTTTTATATATATATAGTATTCATCTTTCGTAAAAGATGATACCTTTGTAAGATGATACCTTTGTCGAAAGTGAGATTGATTAGAATGTCTAGTCAATCTTATGCATCATATGATGATGGCGTAATGAATACTATATTATGTGTGATTAAAGATATCAATTTAATCGTAATTGTTACGGGTTATTTTGATATGCTGCAGACCATATGATGAATCTTATGTTCTTTGTGATCTTTGAGATATTAAGAAGGAGTCTCTAATTCATGGAGAATTTAGTCAGCAACCATAAGGTCAGATTAGTATTGATCCTAATTATGACATTAGATAGTCTATGTCATATAAAGTCAGAAAAGATACAGTGGGAGTGTCACCGTTGATTCTACTAAACTAGTGGAATCAGTTGCACCTTATGAAGTATTGACTTAAGAAGTTGCAAAGTAACCTAAATGATTAAAAGTGTTGATATTAGTGTAGTGCTTGCGGTTGTCTCAAAGTATTTGGATTTGATTTCTAAATAGATAGATAACTTAGTAGCTATAGCACAATACTGATATAGAGTCTGAGTCATATTGATGTAGAATTTGGATTCTGCAAAATATGAATGATGCTGGCAAAGGAAAACGGTTGGGTTTGTTGGACAGACTCGATTTATTAAAGCAGGCTTACTTGTTCTTGCCTACTTTTTGAGTGCATGGTGAGCTCTTAAGAGCCATGAGTATGCGATACACATTAAGATGTGTATAGGATACCATGGATTGGCACTAGAGCAAGTGGGAGAAATTGTTAGAGTTATTGCTCAAAGTGCCAATCCGGATCGTATTTATGACCGATTCATAAATACGAGCAATTCTATTTTCCATAATATTACTAATTTAATAGTAGTACCCTTGTTTTTTATAAACTTATTCGATCTAATTACGGTTATATATCTGATTATGATTAGATCGAAACTAAATCCGGTTTAGTGATACGTGTATATTAGACAAAGACCCTAGGATTTACAATATAGTACGCAGTTAAAACGTAGTTTGTAATTGACATTGGGAAGAGCACCTATAATATGTATATCGTTAAATAAAGTTCCTGGTCAAGATTTACTAATACCGGTCGGTTAGTAAAACCCGCTGAGACCAGTACATGTCCTATATCGTGACTTGGTCCAATGGTTCATCCTAATGAACCATAAGTCTCAAGAGACTCGTATAGACATGTAGGTGTTTATTTGATAAGACCACTGAACGACTCACTGAAGACTTCCTAATAGATGGTACACCAACTTCAATAGGAATCTTCTCGAGTTGAGCGAGTATAGTGGTCCTTTGACTTGAGATACCATAGTAGGATATATGAGTTATCATCCATACGTTGTTGGCAGTCACGTCAATGATCTATTCATGATCATACATCCGCATGTTCGTTGGGTGTGGACTGATGCTCATGATATCCAGTTCGTATCAAGATAGGATCCATCAATCCTGTGTATAGGGCATAGGCATCCCCACGTGTTTACGATCTAGTAAATCCATGGTCGTGGTATAACTTCGGAAATCAGTTCCGAGTGTTATTTAGAGATCGTAAATTGGAAGTCGACTATATTATACCAAACGGGTTTGACGTTCTTATCTACACCCCATGTATAATATGGTTAGCCTGTGACAGAGGGATTATACGTATGCAATGACCTCGGCTTGCATAGTTTAGCGAGATTATCTATGGTCGTCAAAATCCATGAGTAGGTGGATTATGGACACGAATTAGATTTCGTGACAGATAAACCTAAACTTAGAGAGTCCCACATAATGAAGTGTACTCGTTGAGCACTTGGGCAACGTGATATGAATAATACGGATTATTCATAATACTTCACCAGATTAAATGAGTTAATTCGGATTGTTTAATTGGCTAAACGATTTCACATGCATTATGGGATTTTGGTCTTTTAATAATTATTGTGTATTTGTATTTGATACATAATACAATTAGATACACATTAATTATTTGTCAAATGAGATTTTGACACATGCCATAAATATATGTATTTGTTATTTATTGTAAATAAAAATACATATATAATAATAATTATATTAATTGATTATTTGGATATTTAATTGTTAAATATTTGAATCATTAATTAATTAAACTTTTTCATAAATGTTATGATTTTTGTCCAATTATTATTGGTTTACATGGCATGATTTATTGGGCTTAAATGTACAAATTTGATTTGTCCACATTAAAGCTTATCTTTATATCATTTTAATTTAATGAAATTAAAAAGGGAAACTGACCATTTTGCCCCCCTTGGAGTCGATCACCATTATTAAAGAAGGAAAATATTTTCTTCATCAACCAACCCATCTTCTTGAATGAATGAGCTCCCAAAAATGTCTCCCTAATCATGTTTGATTATCCAAGGAAAGAGATGAAAGAAAACAAGAAAAAGGGCTAAGAATTTAGGAGATTTAAGGTAAGTCTTCAAATCCCTAAGCTTGGAAAATTTGTTTAATGTTTCTAGATGATCTTATGAGATCTAGGGTTTCTTCATTTTTATAAAATTCGGGGCTTTTGATGTTGGTTGATGGACATGGAAGCATAAAGCATGTGTGAAGTAGTTTTGAGCTATATTAGTGTAACATTTGTTCAATTTGGTCATTAGATAACATGTTGGCATTCTAGAGTGTTATGACCGCTCTTGTAATGCCTAGAATTGTTCTTGGGTCATTCATGTGTTGTGACTTTGGTTGGTGTCTTGATTAATTAGATTAATCTTGAAAATTTTGGATTAAAGAATGAAAATTTGGTAAATTTGGTTTCTGGATCAGATCTGGCAGAACTGGAAATTTTATGATGAATTTGTTGTCATTTGAATGTAATGTTTGTGTTTTGGGAGTTGGAATAATTGCCAGAAAGTATTTCGGAGTTTAAATAAGCGAAAACGGTGAAAAACAACATTACCGAGTGACTTTTGAGCCAACCGGGTGATGGCTATCTAAATAGTGAGTTCGTCACTGTTCGGGCAACTCATAAACTGCCCCAACACTATTGGGGCTGACCTGGGTAGTCTCCATAAGTGTCGGGTGGTCGGTTCAGTCAAAAATGTGTTTTGCGTCAATTTTAGGAAAAATGTTTTCATAAAAGTTTCGCGACGTTTCATATATATTTATGTCGTTATTTGATATCAAATAAATAGGTTAGGTAAAATATGAATAAATTATTCATATTAGATATTGAATAATTTATTCGGTAATTTGAAAAAGTTTTAAATTACGATTTCGCCCGAACCGCGCTTCCGCTGCGCCCATCGCCCAAAACCCCAATAAAAATGATATCAGAGCAAGTCTAATGCTTCATCCATTACATTATTCATGCTTGATGTTTGATATTTAATCCAATTTTAATGTTCACACATACCTATAATCTATATATGTTTCTTGACTTTTTGATTCCACGCTAACATGAAACGTAAAGGAATTTTAATCGTTAAATTGAGTTATGTTTTCGATAGGTAGAATTGAATTATTTAGAAAATGATTTAGATTAAAATTCTGCAATTGATGTAGAGTATAGCTTCATGAGGAAAATCCCCGCTTAGAAATAATGTTGTAAAGTGACGTGTATTGGATACATGTTTCTTGGTCCGTCTTGTCAGTACGGTTTATGGGTATTTTTCTATAACTGCATATGAGATCATGCCAAAGCTGTGAGGGTTTAGGTTATGGGATTTTTTCCATGCCGGTTGTATATTGATACTGGACAAATTCAAGTGAAAGTGGAAATCCTGAACGTGCTAAAGCTGTCGGGACTACATCGGTAGCTTGAGTTTGTCATTGACAAGTGAAGACTTGATACTGTTGGATAATATGACCCATAGCGTCACTATTTGCACAGAACATTGTGTTGCTGTAGCAAAATTAACTATGTAACAAGAAATTGCACTCTCGTCATTTGTGATTAGATCACCATAGATATATAAATGAAGAGAGGTCCCTATGATTAGTTCCTGGATTGAGATGATATGAGACAGTATCAGTCCACGAAGGATTAATCATTAAATATCCCTAGCCGTAGTATTATCGAGACTGGACATCGATAATGCGGAATAGGCTAGTATTGCACTTGTGCGCGTTGTGAGGGCACAACGGCATAGTTCTCATATATATAAGTATTGGATACTTATGCAAGTGCGATAGGAGGTCGTGTTTCACCGATGGTACGGGAAACAGCTTCGCTCTGGATAGACCCTTCGGAATCCCATTGGTATTATGACTAGGTGTCTATGGGAGGCCGAAATCAAGGTAGGTGTGTATAGTCTTAACCTGAGACTTACATCGCTAATACTTACGACAATCGGTAAACTTTGGTTTTGGTGGTGGGGGATCTTAACTGGTTCTGTGTTCACCTCTTCTGGGTTTATCAGGAATCGTAGTGTATTGGATGTGATGTCAAGACGGAAGTATCACTCCAGTCATAATGGAGATGATGTCACACAGGATACGGTATTAGTGCTCTTAAGTGATGCGCATCCAATCGTGATATTATGACCAGGTCATGAATATCTGATTATAGAGACTAGTTACCAGACATCCGATATGTGTTTCGGACGGGGCAGACACTTATCCAGCCCCAGCCCTAGCACGTGACTATCCGATACTGGGCCAATATGCACAATACAATCGTATACTACGCTTGATACAGATCTATATATTCTTTGATGAATATGTCCGGAGAACTTGGTAGACTTGGTGCTTTGCTAGGAGTCGACCTTGTCTCGTAAATCGGTAGAACGTAGTACTTGGTACGTACGTGATTCGGATACTCCGACGACCGTATTTACTGCCAACTTATCCGGGGATCTCATGGGTCGCTTCCCGATAATCCACCGATGACGCACAACTTGCACTCTTGAATAATCTGGGATTATATAGAAGAGAGAGAAAATTAATCTAGGATTAATTACGGAGATATTTCATCTAGGATAAAATATCGTCTAAACAGAGATAACGATTAAATTGGAATTAATCGGTAAATTAATATATTCGATATATTAAACGAAATTAGATTTCGACGCGGAAATAAAATTAGATTTTAATTCGGGCAAACGAGTTAATTTAGAATTAATTCGTTAGCGACGTAAATAATAATTTCGCTAGCCGCAATTATTCGATTTAATTAACGTCGCGACGTAAGCTCGGTATTTCGGAAATATCGAACCCGAACGCGTGAGTGCACGTGGGCCCACTTTCTTTTGGAAACGGGTGGGGCCCACATGACACATGTCATATTATGCATTATTTAATTCTAATGCATTGCATGTAGATAGTGTACAATGCACTCTATGGTTTTGCATGGAGTTTGAGTGTTTGACACTCTAAGCCATTGCATGTTTTGTGTCATAAGTTTATTATTAATTTAATAAATATTATGGCATAAATATAAATTGATTTTTGGTAACAAAATTCAATTAACTTCTCTCTCATTTCACTCCATCTCTCTCACGCCCAAGGGGCCACAATGCTCACTGTTTTTCATCACAAAAACCGTGACTTTGAGGGAAGCTAGAGTGGGTTTTCATGGTGAAAATTCAAGTGCTAGCACACTTACAAGTCTTGCGAAGGTGGTAGGGAGGTTCGACCATGAGACGGGATCCATCCGACGAAGCTAGGAGCTGCGTTTCTTCACTCGAATTTCTGTTTTGCAGGGCAGTGGACTGCACCAGTGGGCGTGAAAGGCAGTGAAGAAATGGCTTCGATTCATCTTCAATTCGACATAACCGATCAATGTGAGTATTCTGCTACCCGTTGATGTATTCACGCATGTTTTCATGTCTTGATTTGATCTTGGGACCTTAGAATAAACCAACAATGGCATCAAGAGCTAATGTTGCAAGCATGAAATTTGTAGGGCTTAAAATTTGGGTAAACTTGTTTTGAGCATGATTTGAATGAATTGAATGTTTGAGTATGCTTATAACATGTTTAATTAAGGATTGATTGGATCAATTTAATGAAATAATGATTGGATCAATTTTCCCCAATTGATGGAGCTTGGCCGAATGGTATAAGGCATTTGGAGATTTGGAAATTTTTGATTTTTGATTCATTGGATGAGTTAGAATCATGTAGGATGATGTTAATTTGAAATTAATTGGATTGAATTTTGAATTGAACAAAATCCCTAAATTCCTTATGTTGGCCGAATCTACAATGCCCTTTAATGTCTTGGTAATTTTGATTTTATGAATATTGGATGTGTATGAAATCATTCGGGAAGTTAATACGTTGTCGATTGTGTAATTAATCGGATTGAATTCAAATCGGACAAAATAACCTTCCTTGGCCGAGACTTAGAAGCATGTAATATGGGTTTGATTTTTCATTATGTGTGTTTGACATGTAATAATGAATTAAGTATGATTAATTGGACTAATTTAGTGTTTTGGAAATGTTGATTTAGTTGATTAATCATATAATGCACTTTAGGTAATTAAATTGCGTAATTGGATTAGTGTAATTTAATTATTTAGGCTTAAATTGGATTTGGGCTTGAATTGTTGTAATTGGGCCTTTTGGGCTTGATTTATCAAGTTTGGTTTAGGCCAAGTGGATTGGATCCAATTGGGCCCAAAACCTTAACCATAAAGCCCAATTGCGACTAATGAACCTTTAATGTTTAATTGGGCCTAATGGGCCGAAATTGATTTCTAAGGCATTTTGGGTGATTCCACTATTGGGCTTTGGTTGCCGAAGCCCATGCCTAAGAAATTAGTTAAAGCCCATTGGACTTCAATTGAATTGACGTTGGACGTTAATCGGGACTTTGAGTCCCGACGCGATTGAATTTGGAATTTAAATCGTAAAGGTTTATTAAATAAAGTGTAATGTTTAATTTTGAATTGAATAATGAATTAGTATTAAATACATATTAAATTTGATTTAATGATGTAGTTTAATTTAATTCATGAATTCGTACTTTGAGTACTTATTCGCAAAAACGAGTTTGACTCGAACAAAATCAAATCGTTGTTTGAACATTGGATGATCATTAATTATCAGATTAATTAATTTGATTAGATTGATTGATAGCATGCTTATGTGTGTGAATACGTGTTGTGTTGAATGCATAATGCATATCGGATGGATATTAGATGGGTGGGCAATTTTAGAAATTGTTGTAATAAATTCGATTTATTAAATTGGACCTGCGTGTCCAGCCTTATCACCTTCTTTCTCTTTGTATTCTCTTCTCACCTATTCCCCTCTATGTATATGAGGTTTCTTTAGAAGTGTAGTGTAACGGGTAGAAGTAGTACAAGTGCTAGCTTGAGTGAGAAAGGGAGATTTGATCTAGGATCAATGTGTTAAGTATCCATCCGCATATCATTATTATTTTATTTCATACTCGCTTTATTATGTATTTAGAATGCATGTTTAAGGGTGTATGATGATGAGACCTAACAAAGATAATTAAATTGGTAGCCAATTTGCACGCGAAAATCCCTCAATCTATATTAAGCAAATATCCTTCCATTGATGATTCTTGTTCAAGATCCGAAGTTGGCATTGGTTTGTTTTTTACCAAAGTCAAGACCTTTGTCAATCAAGGATGTACTTGAATCATGAGAGTTTTGTTGCATATCGGTGTCTTGTCCAAATCGTGATTTTTATTGGCCAAAGTCAAGGTTCACTTTTTGTCCAATGACATTGATTACGAAACTTTCCTCGTCAATGGGTCCCGCTTAACTGGAATCATTAGGTTTGTTTTTGGCCAAAGCCAAGGACGAGCCTGATTCGGAGGATAGGGTTAGGAAAATGTAATGGATACATTGACATTATACATATGTTTCGGACTTGGATGTCCACCTAACCGGATCTAGGAATTGGATGAGATCCAATTGATCATAGAGATCTACCTAAGTTGATTATCATACAATTTTTTGTTTGACCAAAGTCAGGATTGTATGATACTTTAACGGGATCCTAGCCAACTAGGAAACGCGGTTTCCCGAGTACTCCACAGAGGGTTAGAGGCTTGACGAAAAATAGTGGGAGGCAAGTATTGAATTTGCAACATTCGTTCGAATACTCGCTAAACACGCTCATTTTATTTTACTCGTCATATTAATCAAAAGTATTAGTCGGACTAATATTTTATGTTGTTTTAAAAATATATATAGTTGGACTATATACAAACTCATTCAATATATAGTTGATTTTGTAATTGGATTATAGTAATCAATACAATTGAATTAAATTATAGTTGATTTTATAATGGGATTATAGTAATCATATTATTAAAATTATAGTTGATTAAATAATTGGATTATTGTAATCATTATAATAAATAGTACCTTAATAAATTGATTAAATAGTTGGACTATTGAAATCAAGAAAGAATTGAAAGGTTGAATATTTAAAATATATAAATCCTTGGATTAAATGTTTTAAATGATTTAATTTTCAATTGGGAATACATAATAGGCTAATTTATTTGATAAAATAACTTATTATGACTAAGCCCATAATTAAGCAAATAGTAGAGCATAAAGTCTTTGGAAGATTTATGTGATGATGACTTTAGTGCTTAATTAATATACTTATAATAAATCTATCTTTAGATTTAAAAGTATTAAAGTGGCAATTAATAATTCTTGGAGAATTAATTGACTATTCTAGTGGAGAAAAGTCAAAGTTTGCAATTGGGCATGTAGCACAAGGTGCACATCGTTTCGATATTCCGAAACCCAAGGCTTGGCCAAAGGTTTGTGAAATATTGAAAAGGATAATTGACATATCCCAAAGTGACTACCATTTGGATATGGAAGACACGAAGGAATTAAAGAAAGGGCGAGGCTCTAACTTTAAAAAATATTTGTCAAAGTTATGTTTACTACTAGTATTAAAATTAGATTTTTAAATACTTAGTGTGGTACATAAAATATATGTATTGATGTCAGAATCCGCTGTGAGCTGGATACTGCCTTCAAGCCGAGATTTCTCTGCGAATTGGAAACGGACGAAAGTCGTTGTTTCGACTGTAGATACCTAAATTTAGGAACTACCCTTTGGTATGTACTTAAATTAGGAAATGATATAATGTAACTAGTTTAACTAGAGACATTATCTCTATATCAGTGTTTAATCCATTGCAGATAAAACCTTTATATTCTAGAACACTAAAGTGTTTCATTATATAAAGATGATACTGAGATAAATACATTGGATGTAAATAACAGAATTTATATTTTGAATATAAAAAATCTCAAAAATAAAATGATAAATAAATAGCTCAAATTGATTTGATCAATAGAGACTTATTTGTGGCATTGTTGTCTAGGACACAATTAAACAAGACTCGTATATCCACACTTTTAAGAGTGGGTACTAGGACTGATTTGACTATTCAATAAGGTCTCGAATCTAGTTTATTAGGTAAATACCTAAAATACTATTTACTTGGTAATAGTAAAAGGGCCACCGATCTGTTAGCCCTATTCATGGTGAATTAAGTGGGCCCATATCTAGCTAGGCTAGATGTGAACATGAATATTTCGTGACCTTAACGGATGTGACATCACGTTATGGTTATGTGTTCTTTTGAAGAACACAGATCATAAACTTTTATAGTTTCGACACGAAGTAGAAAAACAAATCGGCTATAGTGTTATTCCGCCACGGTAATACCGTAATGGAAAATACTTAAGCAGTAAGTTTCATACGTACATGAAAGAGTATGGTATTCTTTCAGATGAGGACTCCTCTCGAGACACGTCAGTGACGGTGTGTCCGAACTAAAACCGAATTTTGTTGGACATAATAAGGTTTATCACAAGTCGCTCAGAGCTACTATTTCCTTCATCAGGATATGTATTAACAGTGCAAAACTTATTTAGAATAAGGTTCCATATAATCTGTTTGACAGATATCATATAGGATATGAACAGGAAAGAAACGTGGTTTCTCATTCCTGATAATTTGGGTATGCCAGGCATAACATTTGGATGATACCAAACTAAGGACCCAAATTGGATAAGTGCCAATATAGGTTATCCTAAGGGAAACCTTAAGTATAAATACTTATAAATCCCACATGAGAACAATGTAATTGTTGCTCACCATGCGGTTTTCCTGAGAGGAATACCGATATGCAGTGGTCAGTGGGAGGATAGTGATACTCGATGAAAATCGGAGTAATACTGTTCAAGGCACGAAGTCCTTAATGGAACACAAATAGTTCATCTATGATGAAACTATACCATTAATCTTCAAATACACAAGAAACTAGTAGATCAGATAGAGTCAGAAAACAACCTAGGGTATGGGTTTCTGATCTCACCTCATAAAGATGTCAATCTTATGGTGGTGTACCATCCGACTACGTTTTTGAGGAAGTGATACAAGGTATCGACTCTCTGTTATGGCAAAGTGCCATGAGTCCGAAATGGATTCCATGTATAACAACTATGTTTGCATACTAGTTGTTGTACCACAAGGCGTTGTGCCTATTGGTACTATAAATGTCTTCAAGGAAGACATACATGGATGGCAACATACCAACGTGCAAAGCTAGACTTTTGACGAAAAGGTATCGTTATCAACATTATGTTAATAATGGTTCAACCTTTTACCTGTTGCCATGGTAAATCCATTTTGAAGATGCTTGAAAATAACTGTATATTTCATTTATGAAATGTGCCAGTTATAGATCAAAATCGCTTTCCTGAAAAGGAAACCTTTTGGAGGATATTTACAACATCCTGACGATTTTGTATAACCGAAAAACAAGGTTTGCGGGTTATTCGATCCATGTTTGGATTGATGCAAGCATAAGGTTCTTGGAACTATCGTTTTGAAATAATCATAATGGTTTATGATTTGACTCAAAACGAAATAATTCTTGTGTATATAAGGAGGTTAGTGGGAGAGCGCACTGACAATGAAATTCCCATAAAGCTATTGTTGAAAGCTTGGCTTTCAATAGAAATTCTCCGTAGAATTCTGGAAGATAACAACCTTTATTAGAGGAATAAAGATCTACTGGGATAAATTTGGTTGTTAACACTCTAGGAAATTGTACATTTAAAATGTACTTGTATTGGTGTCTCATACGCTTCGAGCATATGGAGTCACAATCGGGTCAATCCAAGTGATAGTCACTGGATTGAAGTTAAGAACATCTGTTAGTATCTCTGAGAACTAAAGATGCTATCTTTTACTATGGAGAAGGAGAACTTGAAGTGACTGGGATCACTGCAGCAAGTTTCCAAACGATTAAATACTGCGGTACTATAAAGTTTGAACACCGGGACAGTGAGCTGGAAATCTTCCAAGCAAGATAACTGTTGCCGAATAAACAACAAATGCGGATTATTGCTGCAGCTGAGGCAGCAATAGAAGTCTTTTGGGTCAAAAGTAAATCTAATTAGATTAGATATAGTTCTGTTAGCAGCTGAGCTGAGGCGTCAGCACAGGCTAAGGAATTAAAGGTCTCATCGACGATCCAGATATATACTTCTATATCATCTGATTCGTTCGGATCATACATCGTGGCGATGTGATGATCGTGTAAATCGCGTCAAACGATAATCGAACAAATCCGCTGACGAAAAAACCTTTCCTTAGCAATTTGAGCGAACCTTACATAGTTCGGGTGTAGGACACTTGAGTGACTCGCTACGTGCCAAGTGGGAGATTGTTGGATATATGACCCATAGCGTCACTATTTGCACAGAACATTGTGTTGCTGTAGCAAAATTAACTATGTAACAAGGAAATTGCACTCTCGTCATTTGTGATTAGATCACCATAGATATATAAATGAAGAGAGGTCCCTATGATTAGTTCCTGGATTGAGATGATATGAGACAGTATCAGTCCACAAAGGATTAATCATTAAATATCCCTAGCCGTAGTATTATCGAGACTGGACATTGATAATGCGGAATAGGCTAGTATTGCACTTGTGCGCGTTGTGAGGGCACAACGACATAGTTCTCATATATATAAGTATTGGATACTTGTGCAAGTGCGATAGGAGGTCGTGTTTCACCGATGGTACGGGAAACAGCTTCGCTCTGGATAGACCCTTCGGAATCCCATTGGTATTATGACTGGTGTCTATGGGAGGCCGAAATCAAGGTAGGTGTGTATAGTCTTAACCTGAGACTTACATACATCGCTATACTTACGACAATCGGTAACTTTGGTTTTGGTGGTGGGGGATCTTAACTGGTTCTGTGTTCACCTCTTCTGGGTTTATCAGGAATCGTAGTGTATTGGATGTGATGTCAAGACGGAAGTATCACTCCAGTCATAATGGAGATGATGTCACACAGGATACGGTATTAGTGCTCTTAAGTGATGCGCATCCAATCGTGATATTATGACCAGGTCATGAATATCTGATTATAGAGACTAGTTACCAGACATCCGATATTGTGTTCGGACGGGGCAGACACTTATCCAGCCCCAGCCCTAGCACGTGACTATCCGATACTGGGCCAATATGCACAATACAATCGTATACTATGCTTGATACAGATCTAGATATTCTTTGATGAATATGTCCGGAGAACTTGGTAGACTTGGTGCTTTGCTAGGAGTCGACCTTGTCTCGTAAATCGGTAGAACGTAGTACTTGGTACGTACGTGATTCGGATACTCCGACGACCGTATTTACTGCCAACTTATCCGGGGATCTCATGGGTCGCTTCCCGATAATCCACCGATGACGCACAACTTGCACTCTTGAATAATCTGGGATTATATAGAAGAGAGAGAAAATTAATCTAGGATTAATTACGGAGATATTTCATCTAGGATAAAATATCGTCTAAAGAGAGATAACGATTAAATTGGAATTAATCGGTAAATTAATATATTCGATATATTAAACGAAATTAGATTTCGACGCGGAAATAAAATTAGATTTTAATTCGGGCAAACGAGTTAATTTAGAATTAATTCGTTAGCGACGTAAATAATAATTTCGCTAGCCGCAATTATTCGATTTAATTAACGTCGCGACGTAAGCTCGGTATTTTGGAAATATCGAACCCGAACGCGTGAGTGCACGTGGGCCCACTTTCTTTTGGAAACGTGTGGGGCCCACATGACACATGTCATATTATGCATTATTTAATTCTAATGCATTGCATGTAGATAGTGTACAATGCACTCTATGGTTTTGCATGGAGTTTGAGTGTTTGACACTCTAAGCCATTGCATGTTTTGTGTCATAAGTTTATTATTAATTTAATAAATATTATGGCATAAATATAAATTGATTTTTGGTAACAAAATTCAATTAACTTCTCTCTCATTTCACTCCATCTCTCTCACGCCCAAGGGGCCACAATGCTCACTGCACTCACAAACACACAAAAGTGACTTTGATGGAAGCTAGAGTGGGTTTTCATGGTGAAAACTTAAGTGCTAGCACACTTACAAGTCTTGCGAAGGTGGTAGGGAGGTTCGACCATGAGACGGGATCCATCCGACGAAGCTAGGAGCTGCGTTTCTTCACTCGAATTTCTGTTTTGCAGGGCAGTGGACTGCCACCAGTGGGCGTGAAAGGCAGTGAAGAAAATGGCTTCGATTCGTCTTCAATTCGACATAACCGATCAATGTGAGTATTCCGCTACCTCCGTTGATGTATTCACGCATGTTTTCATGTCTTGATTTGATCTTGGGACCTTAGAATAACCAACAGATACGCCTCCTTGTGAACGTGCCAAAGCTGTCATAATGAGAAATGGTTAGGACCAAAACCAGGAGTCACTGGTGAGTGACTGACAATGAATTGTTTACCTAATGAATATACGTAGGCGAGATCGTGCCAAAGTTATGAGTCGAAATATATTCATGGGATCCTACTCTCACTATGGAGTTAGATTTAATTATTATATTCCCATTGTCTGTTGGGGATTATGGTATTAAGAAAAGTAGTGGCAAACACTGCAGAGTTAAAAATCCATAACTAAGGCAGTGCGTAATTTTATGGAAAATTCTGCTTCGTTTTCCTTATTCTATATTGTTGATAGAAATTATACTTCTAATCTGTTGCATGCTTATTACTTGAATAGGTTTTCTGACCTTACTTATGGTTGTGTAGTTCTAGAATAGGTTCTACAAAGACAATAAACTAATATATTGTTAGATTAGCTTAAAACCATCTGGAACTGTTATTCCATTTTTTCTTGTAAATCAAGATGGTTAGTGACTTAGTTTCTAAGTCAAGATTAGGTAATCAAAATAGATATCTTTTAAGGATATAATATTCTTGAGAGAATTATTTCTTATGCAGTACGAATTGACACGATTAGTTCATGTCTCGAGATTCTTGACTAGCATTAAGAAAACCTTGTTAGTATATGTTTATCTTATAATGACGTTTCTTGGCCTTTAGTGACTTTTAGAAGTCACGTGTCTGACACAATTTTCTAATCAATCATTTGCAATTGTTGTAAATAATTGAATGAAAATTATAAAGATTAAGAAAAGAGATGTGTATAATTGTGTATAAAGAATATCGATTCTCGCAATACGACAACTTTAGGTATTGGATACCGGATCTCTAGTCTAGTTATTTAAAATAATATTTAATAACTGTTTTTGATATTCTATATCAGAACTTGCGACTATTATATAATTACTTGTTCTTTATAAACAGTTGTTATATATTTTAAAATGATTAGTAGTGTCATTAATGAAAATATAAACATTAAGAAAATGGTCGGTTAACTAAATAACTTAGAACGGTGCTTTATGAGTTTTTATCACATAAGCATTGGATGATTGTTCCTTATGGTAAAGGATGGTCTGATACGAGTTCACACCATATATCCTTAACCATTTAATGAATATTTTATTCACGATGTGATTAAATCTCATTTAACCAATGATCATCATTGGACCACAAGATTTATTAGACTAATACATTGGATGTATGTAGTTTAATGAATTAGTAATTGCCTTAGATAGTTTTCTTTACTCCGTAACTTAGTTAATGAATTGTCATTACTAGTTAAGTGTTACTAATAGAGAACATGTTGAACGTCTTGAATTGTTCGTGAACTTTCAATATGTTTTCTGATGAACGCGAATAGAATATTAAATGGTTCAAAGATATTTTATTTGAAGTATTGAAAACTATAATTTTAAAATTCATCGTGAGTTTTTGAATTGTTCAAAGATGTTTGATATGATCAAACATGTTAATTTAAAGCAATTAGTTATAATGTTATTTAATGAATGTGATTCTTACTCAATATTAAACTTCCACGATTTCATCTTGATGGAATTGGTCAGTGGGAGTAGTTGAATCTTATATGATTTGATTCGTTGATATTGAGTGTTACTGAATTAGTTTCAATACTCTTGGGGTTTGCTTCAGTAACACTAATTCATCTCTTTAATTATGGTTCCATTTGTTTCTACGGTTACATATATGATATGTATAGTAGAAAATTCGAATTTTGAAAAGTTTAAGATTTGAAATTTTCTTTTGTATAATGGTTATATAATTGAAAGTACTTGAGCCTCAGAGGTACAAGTAAAAGTTTCTCATTTATTCTATTTTATAGAATATAACGACATTATCATTATTAAAGTAATAATGAGATGTTTGTAAAGTAAAACGTTTACTTTAGTCCTCTTTTCTCTGTGTAAGTAGTGGGAGTAATCTCTGTTATATTTGTTTAGAATTAATTCGTAATCGACTTACGTAATAATATTGTGAGGCATTATTATTAATTAAATTTGATTTAATTAAGTCGTAACAGAAAATTTGTTTAATTCGAAATTAAATGAACACGGGCCCAAGCGAAGTTGCGTGTTAAGTTAGCCGACTTAAATTTGGAATTTAAAAGTGGTGGGACCCACTTTACTTACATCACATGTTAGACATGTGATGGAATTGGTTAGGCTTAAATTCATGAGTTTGATTTGTTGAACGAAAACATGGCTTTACTTATAACACACTCAAACTTATTCCAACACTCAACCTTACTATATATTTATTTGGTCAACTTTGGAAGTGCTAGAATTCACTATTCACAGCAACCAAACTTTCTCTTCTCTCCTTACTCTCTCATGGCCGATTGTCTCATAACCTTGGAGGGCAAATTTTGTTCTTCAAAATTTGTAAATGCTAGCACATTTGGAGTTAAACAAAGTGATAGGGAGACTCACCCAAGTGTTGGAAACACTCAAGAAGGACTTGGAGCTTCCACCGAAATGCATAAAAAGTTTTGAACTCATCTGATCAATGTGAGTATTTTTCGCAACTCTTTTGATTTTATTCACACAAAAATCACTCTTAGACGATCTTGGCATGTTCTAGGAACACTTACAGTAATGACCTCGGCTTGCATAGTTTAGCAAGATTATCCGTGGTCGTCATAATCCATGAGTGGGTGGATTATGGACACGAAATTGGATTTCGTGACGGATAAACATAAACTTATAGAGTCCCACAATATGAAGTGTACTCGTTGAGCACTTAGGCAACGTGATATGAATGATACGGATTATTCATAATACTTCACCGGATTAAATGAGTTAATTCAGATCGTTTAATCGGTTAAACGATTACACATGCATTAGGGGATTTTGGTATTTTAATAATTATTATGTATTTGTATTTTATACATAATACAATTAGATACACATTAATTATTTGTCAAATGAGATTTTGACACATGCCATAAATATATGTATTTGTTATTTATTGTAAATAAAAATACATATATAATAATTATTATATTAGTTGATTATTTGGATTTTTAATTATTAAATATTTGAATAATTAATTAATTAAACTTTTTCATAAATGTTATGATTTTTGTCCAATTATTACTGGTTTACATGGCATGATTTTATTAGGCTTAAATGTACAATTTGATTTGTCCACATTGAAGCTTATCTTTATATCATTTTAATTTAATGAAATTAAAAAGGAAAATTGACCATTTTGCCCCCTTGGAGTCGGTTACCATTATTTAAAGAAGGAAAGTGTTTTCTTCATCAACCAACCCATCTTCTTGACCGAATGAGCTCCCTAAAATGTCTCCCTAATCATGTTTGATGATCCAAGGAAAGAAATGAAGAAAACAAGAAAAACGGCTAAGGAATTAGGAGATTTAAGGTAAGTCTTCAAATCCCTAAGCTTGGAAAATTTATTTCATGTTTCTTGATGATCTTATGAGATTTAGGGTTTCTTCATTTCTATAAAATTTGGGCCTTTTGATGTTGGTTGATGGACATGGAAGCATAAAGCATGTATGAAGTAGTTTTGAGCTATATTAGTGTAATATTTGTTCAATTTGGTCATTAGATGACATGTTGTCATTCTAGAGTGTTATGACCACTCTTGTAATGCCTAGAATTGTTCTTGGGTGATTCATGTGTGGTGATTCGGTTGGTGTCTTGATTAATTTGATTAATCTTGAAAATTTTGGATTAAAGCATTTAAAATTGGTAAATTCGGTTTCTGGATCAGATCTAGTAGACCTAAAAATTTTGTGATGAATTTGATGTCATATGAATGTAATGTGGGAGTTCCAGAAAGTGTTTCGGAGTTGAAATAAGCGAAAACGGTGAAAAATGGCGTTACCGGGTGACTTTTGAGCCAACCGGGTGACAACTATCCAAACAGTGAGTTCGTCACTGTTCGGGCAGCCCATGAACTGTCCCCACACTAGTGTGGCTGACCTGGGCAGTCTCTATAAGTGTCGGGTGGTCGGTTCGGTCAAAAATACATTTCGCGTCATTTTGCGGAAAAATATTTTTCGTAAAAGTTTCACGACGTTTCATATATATTTATGTCGTTATTTGATATCGAATAAATAGGTTTAGGTGAAAAATGAATAAATTATTCATATTAGATATTGAATAATTTATTCGGTAATTTGAAAAGGTTTTAAATTACGATTTCGCCCGAACCGCGCTTCTGATGGGCCCATCGTCCAAAACCCCAACACAATAAACATGGTTAGTGGCACCAGAATCAACAATCCATATGGATTTATCATCCTCCACCAAAAGAGACTAATGACAAGTAAATCGTATTTACCTGTATTCTTCTTCTCTTTAAGCTTAGCAAGGTATTTCAGACAATTCATTTTCCAATGCCTTGTTGTTCACAATGGAAATATTTTCCTTTGGCATTGGTTCATTTAGAGCTTTTGTTGTTTTTCTTTTTCATTGGTTTTACCTTAGCCTTCCAATTGCATTTCTTCTTCTTCTTTGCAGATTTATAAGATTCGACAAAATTTTCCTGGGCATTGGACCTACGAGGACCCATCATGACGGACTCGTAATTGGTGAGCTCATTTAGCAGTTCAGTCAACGTAAAAGTCAACTTATTAATAGAATAGTTGCTTTTAAATTGCAGAAAACTCTTCGGAAGGGTTTCCGTGATCATTGTCACCTGGCTTTGCACATTAATACGTGCATCATGGGTTTCAGCCATATTAAGATGAGACATCATCCTTAACACATGGTCTCGGACTGGTATGTCTTCCTTCATTCTAGAGATCAATACAGAGACTATTGCCTCATGTTGTTGCCGGTCTAAAGGTTGCCCAAACATGTTCTGTAATGACTGTATAATCATTGACGCTGTCACCATATGCTCATGCTGTGCAGCAAGAACCTCAGACATGGATGCTATCAAATAGCTATGGGCTTTCTCATCAGCTTTAATCCAATTATTATAGGCATTACGTGCAGCTCTGCCAACATTTGGTGCTGGCTTAGGAGGACATTGCTCCATTAGGATAAATTTAAGGTCTTAATAGACCAAAATAGCATTCATGTCACTTTTCCATTTAACATAGTTTTCCCTGGTTAATTTTTCTTGTCGTTTGAGAATTAAGATAATTACAGATGCCATGGCTGAAAAATAATAAACACACATTCAACATTCATTCGTCGCATATTAAAATTGTCAAATATTTAGGCATAAAATTAAACATGATGCATGATCAATGTATAATGGATTAGAAACTTAAAAGAATTACTATGTCGCGATTATCTATCATTCCACAAATAAGTGCCGCCGTAGGGTAGGTCAAGTATTCGCATGATAAACTGAGACATTCTCAATTGATTAATATATCTGAAATAACTCTTACTCCTGTATATATCAACTACCGTTATTTTGATCAAGGAAACCTTGATTAACAACTTAATCATTCTTTTGTGAGTGTGACCCATTATTTCGAAACCCTTGGACTTAACTAGTGAAGTGCCACCGTAGGGTAGGTCAAATCACCAGATACATCTAGAGTCTCTATCATTTCGGAATCCAAACCTGATATTGACCCAAATACTAACATGACTGAAACCCGATTTTTCATCGGAATTGTGGTGCCAGAGGCAGAGGCAATAAATATTGTGGCTTTTTACGAGCAGTGTGTGGTTATTTGGTTTCTGTCGGATATATAAGGATTTGCTTTCTAACGCCTGTTCTATATCTATGCATGCATAGGTGACTAGTAATCTTCATTCAGATGCCAAATTAGAATGTAACATTTTCGTTTTTCAATAGGCCTGAGTATGTGTAAATATATCATGACGGAGTTGAGTTATCAAGGGACTGGGGTGGGTATATGCCACAGCTGATTTTATTAAAATTCTCTCTTTCAAAAATATATTGAAATTTTAATGTTGCTAGGTTTTGTATTTCATTTCTGTTGTGTGGAATATAATTAATTGAAATTATTATCCATCTACACAAAGTTAAGTTAAAATCCAAAAAAAAATCCTTTATTTTTTAAGAATATCATTTGTTCAGTTACTAAAAGATATGATAGTTTTAAAAAATACAGAGGTTTTTTTTCCCCGGATTTTAACAATTCTTTGGATGGATGGATGATAATTTCCCTGCTCCAAACCAAAACCAAACTTAACAAATGTTGAGGTCATTGATTACATGGAAAATTTATTATCATTATGCTCTATCTAAAAATTTAGCAGCTTACTTTGGAAATTTGGAAAAAGCTTCTTTGTTAGAAAAGTTTGTTCGATACAAATTTCAAGTAAGTACCTGTTTGGTTTCAATATAAACTTTTTTAATATCAAAAATTCTTTTCAAAATTTTTGGTGGTGTTTGATTATATTTTAAGAAAAACTTTTGAAGATTAAAAAAAATATATTTTTACCTTTACTAGCAAAACTCAAAATTTGGACTTTTAGGAATAGAGTTTGTAAAGAATTTTTAAAGTGTAAAATTATTTAACAAGATTATTTCATTTATTTCATAACATAAATTTTAAAAGATTGTCTAATAAAATAATTTTATAATTTTTAATAAAAAAATAAAAAAATAAAAAATTTCTTTAACAACCAAACACTCGATAATTTTTATAATCATAAACTATACTTCTAAAAACTATAATTGTAAAAGGTTTATTCGAAAAATCTGTATTTGAAAAGTTAATGTCAAACGGATCTTAAGTCTAATTAAAACAGTCTTTTTGTATTTGACCTATTTCGACAAATTCTTGGGGGCGCTATAATACTTTTTTTCATGGGAAATTTACAAAAATGACTCATTTACTTTATCCAAATATAAAATAAACTTCTTTTCAAATAAATATTTTTATCAACCAATAAAAATAAAAAGTGGATAATATTTCTCAAATAAAATCCTTACATCACTCACAACTTTCGAAATTTGGCTAAAAAAACTCAATTTTAGTAATAATTTTTTCTTTATTAAGGTTTGTAAGTTATCTTTATTGTGTGTTTTTGATTGGGTTGGCCTGAAAATAAGTCAAAGTGTTATTTAAATATATTAGAACTATTTGCACACAAAATGTTTGATTAAATGTATAAATTTAAGATATTGGATGTCTGTGTGGACGCTAAACGCATATACGGGGCATTCGCACGGGCGCCCAGTCTATGGCGTATTGTGGACGTGGATGCCAAACTTTATAAATTGGGCGTTCACCAATTTCTATGTATATGTTGGGCATCCGGGTGGACGCCCAATATATAATTTTTAATGAAATTTTAAATTAAATAAAGATAATTTAGTCTTAAAATATTTTAGTTGCTATTCATTGTATATATTTTTGGAATACGGGTCAATTTTTATATTAGAAATTAATAATGGATCAGAATTATAACTTTCCCTCTTTTTAACATATTTCAGAATTCTGATACAATTGAGCAGGTAATATTAGGGTAGTATAGATTCTAAATAAATAGGCGATAGGCGTAAGATGTGAATAAATGATAGTTTTAAAAATGAGGGTTATTTATTTATTTATTTTTTCAGAATCTAACAATATTTTGGATGGATGGGTGATAATTTCCTAATAATTAATTTTGCAGCTTTCCCTATAATTAATTTAGCACCTCCAAACCAAAACTAAACTTAACAAATGTTGAGGTGGGATTCGCTACGCCGATTATTTTTTGTAAATTTGGAAAAAGCTTCTTTGTTCGAAAATTTTGCTTCATTTAATTTTCATGTAAGTCAAATGAAAGCGAAATCGTTTTGGATTAGATCTATTTAGACACTAAATCGGAACATCTTTTGGGGCATTGTAACACTTACGTCATTATAAGAAAACAATATTTTAACGTCACCAAATTTAAACGTTAAAAGAGGTCAACGTCGACGTTAAAAGTTTTGGAGTCGAAACAAGACGCAAGAAGTGGATGCTAAAGGCATGTGAAGGAAATATTTTAGCATCGGTATAGAATAAGTGACGCTAAAAATATTTACGTCGTCAATTTTCATTGCTAAATCCGGTATTAGATGAAGCAGAAATTTTACAATTTTGCGTCTTAATATGTTATTAATTTTAGCGTCACAAGGTTTTGGTAGCCCTAAATATATATTTGACGACGCTAAAACTTTGGATATTAGGGATCTTGTTTCTTGTAGTATGTTTTCAACATATTTCAAAATTCTGATACAATTAAGCATGCGACATACCCTTATGGTACATCGAAGTTATGCCTGTGCTAACTTCAAGTTGATCAAATCTTGGAAGGTTATACAGATTCAGTTATGGAGGGAGATCTTGATGGTCAAAAATTTACATGAGGATTTCTATACACTTTTGTTGGGAGAGCTGTGTCATGACATTCAAGATTGCAGAGGTGTATTGCATTGTCCACAACAGAAGCTTGTTGGGAAATCTCCAAGTCCCGAGGATCGATTATCAAGCATAAAACATACATGTGAATACATAGAGGAAGTTGCGGAATACTTACATCGATCGGTTGAGCGATGCGGTGAAGAACAAAACTTTTTAAGCCCTTTGAAGTCCTCCAAGGCTCACGACAGTTTCATGTTTTGGCTCCTCAAATTCGGTCCAAGCTCCAAGCTTTTGGGTGGTGATTCCAAGCTCACAAGTTGGTTTCCCTATCACCTTCGCAAGACTCCCATGTGTGCTAGCACTTGGTGATTTTTGCCACAAAAATCACTTAGCTTCTTCTCCTTCCATTCACGGCAGAAACCATAAAAAACAGAAGAGAAAAACAGCCCCTTGTGGGCGTGAAAGAGGGAGGAAGAAAGAGAGGAGAGAATGTGTTGGTTAGTTGCAAAATTGTGTATCTAATACACTTTATTAATTTCAAAAATCATTTACCATTTTCTTTTTCCAAAAAGTCAAATGGCATTTAAGCTTTACCAACCACTACATCAACTATTCACATCACTCAATCAATCAAGTGACAAGTTGTTACATCACTCAAAGTGACTAATGATTTGACGCTTGATGTGACTAGCGATTTGACACTTGATGTGACTTGCGGGCCGCACTTAAGTTCGCAATGCGAGTGCGCTCGCAAACACTTCCGAGCTCGGGTTCGCTAATTCCAAATTAACGAATTTTCCATTGCGACGTAATTAAATAATTATGCCTAGCAAAATTACTATTCACATCGCTAGCGAATTAATTCTAAATTAACTCGTTCGCCCGAATTTAATTCTAAATTTAATTCGGCGTCGAAATCCAATTTCGCACAATATATCGAATATATTATTTTATCGATTAATTCCAAATTAATCGTTTTCTATCTTTAATTAATATTTTATCCCATATAAAATATCTCCGTAATTAATCACAGATTAATTTTCTCTCTCTACAAATTAACCCCAGATTAATAAAGTGTGAGTCATACGTCGTCGGTGAATCTTCGGGAAACGACCCATGAGATCCCCGGATATGTTGGCAGTAAATGCGGTCGTCGGACTATCCGAACACGTAAGTACCTAGTACTACGTTTATACCGATTTACAAGACAAGGTTGGCTTCTAGCAAAGCGTCATGCCTACCCAATTCTCCAGAAATATACTTACAGGAATATGTGATCTATATCGGGCGTAGTATACGTAGTATAGCGTATTTCGATCCAGTGTCAGATGTCACGTGCAAGGCCTGGGGCTGGAAATGTGTCTGCCCCGTACGATGCACATATCGGATTTTTGGTAACTAGTCTCTATAATCGGATAAACATGACCTAGTCATAATATCCCGATGACTGCAGTACATAAGAGAACCAGTTCCGTATCCTTCGTGACCATCATCTCCACTATGACTGGAGTGATGCTTCTGTCTTGACATCATACCCAACACACTACGATTCTCAATATACCCAGCAGAGGCGTACACAGAACCTGTTAAAGCCCTGGACGACCTAAAACCAAAGCATATTCATTGTCGCAAGTATTAGCGGTGCAAGTCTCGGGTTAAGACCAAATACACCTACCCTGATTTCGGACTTCCATAGACACATAGTCATACTACCAATGGAATTCCGAGGGGTCTATCCAGAGCGAAGCTGTTTTCCGTACCATCGGTAAAGCACAACCTCCTACTACACTTGCATGAGTATCCTATACCCAAATATATGAGAACTATGCTGTTATGCCCTCACAACTTTCACAAGTGTAATACTAGTCTTTTACGCATTATCGATGTCCAATCTCGATAATACTCTGACTAGGGATATTTAATGATTAAACCTTCATGGATTGATACTGTCTCATATCATCTCAATCCAGGAACTAATCATAAGGACCTCCTATCATTTATATATCTTGGTGATCTAATCACAAATGATAAGAGAGAAATCTCATTTGTCACACAGTTAATTTGTACAACAACACCATGATCTGTACAAATAGTGACACTATGGGTCATAACTGTCCAACAATCTCCCACTTGGCCTATAGCCAGTCACTCGAGTATCCTACACCCGAACTATGTACGGTTCGCTCAAATTACTGAGAAAAGACTTTCGTCAGCGGATTTTCATGATTATCATCTGATGCGATTTATTCGATCATCACATCGCCACGATGTATGATCCGAACGAATCAGATGAATATCAAAGTATATATCTGGATCGTTGATGAGACCATTAATTCTTTAGCTTGTGCTGTAGCCTAGCTCAGCTGCTAACAGAACTATATCTAATCTAATTAGATTTATTATCGACCCAAATTGCTTCTATTGATGCCTCAGCTGTAACAATAATCCACTTTTGTTGTTTATTCGGTAACAGTATCTTGCTTGGAAGATTTCCAGCTCATTGTACCATTATTCAAACTGTATAGTACCATTTTTGCGACTTATAGTCGTTATTATCGGTTAGGAAACTTCAAGTTTTCCTTCTCCATAGTATAAGACAGCATCCTTAGTTCTCTAAGATACTAAAGGATGTTGTTAACATCAATCCAGTGACTATCACTTGGATTGGCCTGATTGTGACTCCATATGCTCAAAGCGTATGAGACACCAGGTAGCGTATATTTTCAATGTACGATTTCTCGGAGATTATTAACAACTTTAAATCTATCCCAGTAGATCTTTATTCCTAGAACAAAGGTTTTTCTCCCAAGAATGGTATAGGAGAATTTTTCTTATGAAAGCCAAGCTTTCACTGATTGTTTTATGGGAATATCATTTCCAAGAAATGATATGTCATTATTACTTAGGACATTCATTGTTAGTGCGATCCCACTAACCTCCTTATATACACAAGAATCATTTCATTTTGAATTAAATCATATACCATTATGATTACATCAAAACGATAGTTCCAAGAACGCTATGCTTGCTTCAATCCATCCAAGGATCGAATAACCTGCAAACCTTGTTTGCTTGTTTTGGTACGACAAAACCGCCAGGATGTTGTAAACATCCTCCAAAAGGTTTCCATTTCCGGAAAGCGATTTTGACGTTCAGCTGTCATATTTCATAAATGAAACATGCAGCATCAGCAAGCATTATCCAAATGGCTCTACCGTGGCAATAGGTAAAAGGTTTCGTTGTAATCGACACAATGTTGATAACGATACCTTTTCGCTACAAGCCTAGCTTAGTACGTTGGTATGTTGCATTCCACGTATGTCTTCCTTGAAGTCTTATAGTACCAACAGGCACAATGCCTTGTGGTACTTCAACTAGTATCCAAACTTAGTATCCAAACTTGGTTGATATACATGGAATCCATTTCGGATATTATGGCACTTTGCCATAATAGGGAGTCGATACCTTGTATCACTTCCTCATACGTAGTCAATTCATATTCCTCAATAAGATTGACATCTTTATGAGGTGAGATCAGAAACCCATACCTCCTAGTTGTTTTCTGATTCTCTCCGACTTACGCGGTTCTTGTGTATTTGAAAATTATTGGTATAGTCTCATCCTTGATGAACTATTTATGTTCCATTTAGGATTCAGTGCCTGGAACAGTATTACTACGATTTTCATCGAGTTTTACTTTCCTCCCATTTACCACTGCATATAGGTATTCCTCTTAGGAAAATCGCATGGCGAGCAACAATTACATTGTTCTCTTGTGAGTTGTATAAGTACTATACTTTGGTTTCCCTAGGATAACCTACAATAAAGGCACTTATCCGATTTGGGTTTTAGTTTGGTATCATCCAAACATATGCCTTGCATTCCCAAATCATCAGGAATGAGAAACTAGGTTTCTTTCCTGTTCATATCTAATATGAAATCTGTCTAACAAATTTTTATGGAACCTTATTTAAAATAAGTTTTGCACTGTTTATGCGTATCCTGTTGAAGGAAATGGTAGCTCAGAGAGACTCACGATTAACCTTATCATGTCCAATAAAATTCGGTTTCTCCGTTAGAACACACCGTCAAACTGACGTGTTCCGGGAGGAGTCCTCATTGAAAGAATACTATACTCTTTCAAGTATTTGAGAAACTTATTGCTTAAGTATTTTCATCATGGTCTAATCATGGTGTTTAATACTTTAGCCGATCTGTTTATCTATTTCGTGTGGAAATTGTAAAAGTTTCCGATTTGTGTTTCAAAAGAGACACATAACCATAACGCGATGCCACATCCGTAAAGGTCACGAAACATTCATATCCACCTATAGCCTAGCTAGATATGGGCCCACATTATGAATGGATTATGCCCTTAATGTTTGCTTGCTCCAGTGTTACCGAACATAAGGAGGAGCATGCCCTTAATGTTTCAGACACTCTCTGATCCCTACCTATTTGGTCATTCGGATCTGTGAGAAGCATATCACGAGGATGGATTATGCCCTCGAGGATGGATTATGCCCTCGTGGCGTTTGCTTGCTCCAGTGTTACCGAATATAAGGAGGAGTATGCCCTTAATGTTTCAGACACTCTCTGATCCCTACCTATTTAGTCATTCAGATCCGTGAGAAGCATAGCACGATGATGGATTATGCCCTCGTGGCGTTTGCTTACTCCAGTGTTACCAAACATAAGGAGGAGCATGCCCTTAATGTTTCGGACACTCTTTGATCCCTACCTATTTGGTCATTCGGATCCGTGAGAAGTATAACACGATGATGGATTATGCCTCGTGGCGTTTGCTTACTCCAGTGTTACCAAACATAAGGAGGAGCATGCCCTTAATGTTTCGGACACTCTTTGATCCCTACCTATTTGGTCATTCGGATCCGTGAGAAGCATACTTCATTATGAATAAGGGCTAACAGATCGGTGGCATTAACACTTTTACCAAGTAAATAGTATTTTAGGCACTTTGCCCAATAAACTAGATTCGTAGACATTATTTGAATGGAATCAAATTAGTCCTAGTACCCACTCTTCAAAAGTGTGGATATACGAGTCTTGTTTAATTTTGTCCCAGACAACAATGCCACTTTTAAGTTTCTTCTGATCAAATCAGTTTTGAGCTATTTGTTTGTCATGTTATATGTTTGAGATTTATTTATATTCAAAATATAAATACTGTTATTCACATCTAATGTGATTATCTCAATATCATCTTTATAAAATAAAACACTTTAGTCTTCTAGAATATAAAGGTATATCCGTAACGGATTATACTCTGATATAGAGATAATGTTTCTAGTCAAACTAGTTACATTATAATAGTTTCCTAATTTAAGTACACACCCGAAGGGTAGTTCCTAAATATAGGTATCTACGGTTAAAACAGTGACTTTCGTCCCGTTTCCTATTCGCAGATTAATCTCAACTGAAGTCAGTATCCTGCTCATAGCAGATTCTGCACATCAGTACATATTTATGTACCACACTAAGTATTTAAAATCCAATTTTAATACTAGTTATGAACATATTTTATGACAAACATATTTGAAGTCAGAGCCTTGCTCGTCTTCAATTCCTTCATGTCTGCTTTGTTCAAACGGCAGTCACGCTTCCGCGATCCCGTTTGCCACAATTTAGGCAGACATTTTGCGATATGTCTTTTATCTTCCCAGAAGATTATAATGATTTTGCCTTTGCCCTTTTCACATCCCAGATGCCTTTGGCCAAGCCTTGGCCTTCTGGAATGTCGAAGTAAGGTGCACCTTGTGTTACTTGCCTTATTGCAAACTTTGGCATTGTCTCATTGAGAATAGCCATTAACTCTCCAAGAGTTATGTTTTGCAATTTGTTACTTCTAAGATCTAAGAATAGATCTATGAAGATCCTTCAATTTCAATATCATACTATAAGAATCTAATCCTTAGTTCTGATTAAGAAATTAATGAGTCTAATTGGCAAGTTTAATGGATTAGCACTAAAGTTATCATCACATGAATATTTCAAATATCATGTTCCACTTATTTGCTTAACTCCGGGCTTAGGCCAAATATGTTATTTTATCAAATAAAGTAACTTATTAGTTTCCAGGACCATCCTGAAATTTTATTCCCAATTCGAAAATTAAAGTCGTTTAAAACATTTTTCACCCAGGATTATGTTTTAAGCACTAATCTTTCAATTTATCTTGATTCTAATAGTCCAACTATTTAATCAACGATTTTGGTACTATTTATTATAATGATTACTATAGTCCAACTATATAATCAACTATAATTTAATTTGTTAATTCAAATATATTGATTACTATAATCCAATTATAAAATCAACTATAAATGAAATAGTTTGAATACAGTCCAACTGTTTTAATTAAAACAACAATTAATTATTAGTCCAACTAATAAATAATTTATTTGACGTAATATTTGAAATGAGCGCGTATGGCAAGTTACTAAACGAATATTGCAAATTTAATACTTGCCTCCCACTATTTTTCGGCGAGCCTCTAACCCTCTGTCGAGTACTCGGGAAACCTTATTTCCTAGAGGGCTAGGATCCCGTTAAATAACACACAATCTTGACTTTGGCCAACAAATTGTATGATAATTAACTAGGTAGATCTCTAAGATCAATTGGATCCCATCCAATTCCTAGATCCAGTATGGGGACATCCAAGTCCGAAACATATATCTTATATATGCCAATATATCCAATATATTGCCTAACCTTTTTCCTCTGAATCAACTAAGCCTTGGCTTTGGCACAACAAACTTAGTGATCCAGTTAAGCGTGACCCATTGACCTTGGAAAGCTTCGTAATCATTGTCGATGGACAAGAAGTGATCTTGACTTTGGCCAACAAATCACAACTTGGACAAGACACCAATATGTAACAAAGCCTTCATGATTGAAACACATCCTCGACAAACAAAGGTCTTGACTTTGGCCAACAAACCAATGCTAGTCTTGGATCTTGAGTAAGAATCACTCAATAGAAGGAAAAACGCTTAATATTTTGTGAGGGTTTTTCACGTGCAAATTGGCAACCAATTTATTATCTTTGTTAAGGTCTCATCATCATACACCCTTAAACATGCATTCTAAACACATAATAAGGCGCGTAAAATAAAATAATAATGATATGCAGATGGATACTTTACACATTGATCCTAGATCAAATCTCTCTCTTTCCTCTCTCCCGCTAGCACAAGTATTACTTCTACCCGTTACATAACACTTCTAAAGAAACCTCATTTACATTGAGGGGAATAGGTGAGAAGAGAAATACAATGAGAAATGAGGTAATAGGCTGGACACGCAGGTCCAATTAATAAATTCTAAATTTATTACAAAAATTTCCAAAATTGCCCCACCCATCTAATATCCACCTGATATACATTATTCATGCATCGCAACCATGTATTCACACAAGCATGTTATCAATCAATCTAATCTAATCCAATTAATTAATCTGATAATTAATGACCATCCAATATTCAAACAACGATTTGATTTTGCTCGAGTCAAACTCGTTTTGCGAATAAGTACTCAAAGTACAAATTCTTGAATTAAATTAAACTATAACATTAAATCCAATTTAATATGTATTTAAAACTAATTCACTATTTAATTCCAAATTAAATATTACACTTTATAAACGAACCTTTACGACTTAAATTCCAAATTTAATCGTTACGGGTCTCAAAGGCTGATTAACGTCCAACGTTAATTTAATTAAAGTCCAATGGGCTTTCAATTAATTTCTTAAGGCATGGACTTTTGGTCAACTTGGGTCAAACCCAAAGACTAAAGCCCATTTAAAGGAATCACCTTTATTTGCCAAGAAACCAATTTAGGCCCATTAGGCCCAATTAAATATTAAAGATCCATTAAGTCATAATTGAACTTTATGTATTCAGTTTTGGGCCCAATTGGATCCAACCAATTTTCCTAAACCCATCTTGGTACAACCAAGCCCATTTAAGCCCAATAACAACTTTTCAAGCCCAAATCCAATTTAAGCCCAATTAATTAAATTACCAAATTCCAAATTTTATAATATAATTAACCAAAGTGTATTGCCATAATTAATTACCCAAATTAAAATTTCCAAAACATCAATTAGCCTAATTAATTATGCTTATCAACATTAAAACATGTCCAACACATTTTAACAAAAATCAAACCCATTTTCATGCTTCAAAGTCTCGGCAATTTGGGGATTTTGTCCAATTTCAAATTCAATCCAATTAATTCTCAAATCAACAATTCCCAATTGATATCAAATCATCCAATGAATCAAAAAACAAAAATCCCAAGACATTAGGGTTCTTATGTCTCTCGGCCAAGCCATGATTTTGGGCAAAAATTGTTTCAAACAATATTTCATGAAATTGATCAAATCAAACTTCAATTAAACTACATTTAAGCATACTCAATCATCCAATTTCATCAAATCATGCTCAAATACATTTTACCCAATTTTAACCCTAAATCAAGTTTCATACTTTTACTCGCTCTGATACCATTGTTGGGAAATCTCTAAGTCCCGAGGATCGATTATCAAGCATAAAACATACATGTGAATACATCGAGGAAGTTGCGGAATACTTACATCGATCGGTTGAGCGATGCGGTGAAGAACAAAACTTTTTAAGCCCTTTGAAGTCCTCCAAGGCTTATGACAGTTTCAGGTTTTGGCTCCTTGTGGGAACACAGAATCTGGGCCCGATCGGGAGTACAGAGTAGCCATGGGGGACTAAACCGGAGAATAATGGAATCGCCACCAGGTGTGAACCGGGAAAATGAGATTTAAGGCCGCACTCACCCCTCGCAAGGGAAGACCTCAAACCGTTGGGTTCGGAATGGTCCCTTACTTATGTCACTTGTAATGAACGGATTTATGTAATAATTTAATCAAGTTTAAGTAACACTTATTTTGAAGAGTATCATGCTTCTAAATCCACATGCATGAAATTAATCATCACAACATGCAACATCACATGGCAATCTCACGAACATTTCTCAATCATATGGTAGGGAAAACTAAGAACAACCTAATCATGCTTGAGTACTATCTCATGAATATATTAACCAAATAACATGCTAACAGCCTAATCATGCTTGAATATCATCCCAAGAACACATCGAATGGATAAATGCAGGAATACAAATAATATGATTGGTTACATAATGCAAGGGAGATCACCCAAAAGGCAGTTGTGCATGAAATATGATGAGACAGACTTAGTTCACTGTCTGTGCGTTCGTGTAGCGTTCGTAAACACATTCGAACGGTAAACAGAAGGTTCGCGTTCGTGTAGCGTTTGATAACGCATTCGAACGGTACCAGACCTGATGATACAAAATGCATGCGCGTTCGAGTAGTGTTTGTAAAACGCGTTCGAACGGGAAACAGAAGGTTCGCGTTCGTATAGCATTCGATAACACGTTCGAACGGATCCAGACCTGATGAAACAAAATGCATGCGCATTTGAGTAGCGTTTGTAAAACGCGTTCGAACGGGAAACAGAAGGTTCGCGTTCGTTAGCGTTCGAAAACACGTTCGAACGGGAACAGACCTGATGCACAAAATGTGACGCAATACATACATAAAAAAGCAAATAGTGAAATACGAAGCGCGGCGAAGCATCGTGGCAAAGAATTTTAACCTCTTCAATTAGAGGACCTTTCATCGCACTTACTAAGCCCATGCGCTTATCTCAATGCATATAAAAATAAATACAATAACCTTAGACTTCATGTACCCAATTGAACACATCTTACATTCAACAACCGACACACATCAACCGGCGCGGCAAAGCATTATGGCAAATGATTTTAACCCCTCCAAATAGGGGACCTTTAATCCGACTTACTAAGCCCATGCACTCGATTGAATCATGCATACAAAAGTAACATGCATAATTCAAATAACGAAAATAAATAAACCGAAGCAACATAAAACAAAAGAGTGTGCCGTTTACTCAAGTGGTACGTGGAGTTGTATCCCGAGTACAGATCATACTACCGTCCATTCAGAATCGGCTATGAAATTTGTCCGGGTTTCCATCCTATATACCACAAGAGGCGACACATTTTCCATTTCATTCAAGCCACAACATACATCCACAAACGACTCTCATGCGAATAGAATTCAATAAACAATCAAAAGACGAATATAAACTAATGAGAAAAATGCCCTCAGGTCTAACCTTTTAAATCACCTCTCGGATGTACGGTACACGATCGTCGGAAGGGTGGATGCTCCGCAACTCTTCCGGTTCACTGGTTCACTGCTCTCGTTCGTTGTCTTACTGGTTTGAGTCGTCGTTCTCCATCTTTTGCTGCTGTTTGGCCTCCATTTTGCTGCTGTTTCCTCTGTATTTTCCACTTACTGTTCAGGTTACTGTTTTGGCATTTCCACGGACTGTTTCGAGTTTTTTTTGTGGGTTTTTAGTGCAGTCTTGTGTGATTATTTTAAGGATTATAAATGTAGTTTTTATGTTATTGTTTTGAGGATTTTAGGGACTGTTTTAAGAGGATTTGGCTGCTGTTTTGGGGGTGATTTGGGCTACTGTTCAGGCGTGTTTTAGAAGGTGTAGGGGCTGCCGTTTTCGGTGGAAAGGGGCTGCTTTTGGGGGTGTATTTTTGGTGATGTGTGGAGGTTTAGGGGCTGCTGTTTTTTGTTGTGGAGTGGGGGAGATGAAGAGAATTATTTGTTTTTTCTTCTTGCTATTGCCGTGAGTGGCTAGGGCTCTTGGTGTTGTGATTTTCGTGTAAGTCTTGTGTATGAGCTAGCCTAGATGAGGGTGGTTAATGGTTCTTTTTATAGGCTAAGGCTAGGGTTTCACCTTGTCTCACAAGGAATGGATTTGATTTAGTGTTTGATGAGCGGAAAATATATCAATATTTACCGCCCCTTTTACTTAATATTTTGTTTAGTTTCTCGGGTTTGATGAACGTTTTGATATGTTTTATTTTATTTTGCAGATAAAATAATATCGGGACTCAATGAAATCATTTAGGACGAAATGTGGATCAAATAAGGGCAATTATTGGACTTGATATATTAATTTTGGAGATTGGAAATTTGAAAGGGCGTTTTTGACGATGTGCAGTTTTGGAAATTCCAGTTTTGTGCATCTGTCGTATTTTGGGCATAACTCTTTTCAGATATCGGATTGAGCTGATTCAAGTTCCAGATTAAAGAAGATTCAAAGATCTACAACTTTGAAAGAGAAAATATTTTCAGATTCTGATGATTTCAAGACCGAAATTGATGAACCATCCAGAAGTGTGTGGAGTGTAATTATTAAAAGTCATTATCAATCATTTTCAAAGCAAAATATTAATTAATAAATAATTAATAAAAATTATCAAATCACCACCAAACAAGATAAGCAATTAGTGGAGCAATTATGGATTTGGTGTAGTAATTAGTGGAGAAATTAATAATGGATTTGGTGGAGAATTTGATGGAGGCAAAATTTTGCCTATAAATACCAAGCCATTTCATTTGTAAAATTCATACTTTCTTCTTTGAAATTCTTAATGAATAAATAAGAAGATTGTATATAGTTTGTTTATTTTTAGTTTTCAGTAATTAATTTTCAGTTTCGCACTTTCTTTTCTTTACTTTTCAGTTTTTACTTTCCGCAATTTACTTTTACGCACAATACTTTTCTTTCTTTAATTTTTTTGTTTTTACTTTTCAGTAATGAGGAGGTAACTTCCCTAGCTAGGGTGAAAGGTAATTCTTTTACTATTGCTATTTAGATAATCTCCCTTAAATATAATATATTCACTATTTAAAATATTGACTTAAAAAGGATACCGCTATATTGGTCGGTTGGTAATTCATTTTAATCTGGTTTTAACCTGACTAATCAAGGATACCGCCAGATTGGTCGGTTGGTAATTAAACTTTCTTACAGCCTATATGGCAGGTTCATGGACAAATCTTTTTACCGCCTTAATGGCCGGTTGGACTTAATTTGACTTAATCAGGTTACCGCCTATATGACTGGTTGGAAAAAGAATCACAAGTTTATATATTATTTTATGGGAGATATCTAAATTAGTAGTAGTAAAAGTAATTCCTTTTACCTTAGCATTTTATTGTATTTTATTTTTCAGCTTTACTTTATGTCTTTTACTTTTATGTCTTTACTAGTCCTAGTTATGTGTTAGCTATCTAGGGGTTGTGATGAATTTTAATATCACCGGTTTATAAGAGGTTATTTTATAGTTTGGGTAATTTAAAGGTTTATTTATTAAGTCTTAAGCTTAATGCTTCTTGTTGTCTGATCAACAATAAGATTGATGTGGTAAATCTAAAATGAACTAGACATAGAGATTTTAGGTTTCAGCCTTAGACTTAATAGCCCACGATCTTCCTTGAGGATAGATAACCCTTTAATAGATTTCCTTACAGGATAGGAATATACCTGTCGGGCGGGGGTAGCCATAATTGGAACTTAAACTTAATGAATCCAGATAATTTGGTTGACATAGACATAAGGTTCAATTGGGTTAAACTGGGTATTTGCGTCTGACCATCGACAGAGGCTTTTGCATAATTTAGTGTTCCAGGTTAGTAAACTGATTTATTACACAAACATAAAATAACCACTTCATCTTTTAAATGATATTAGAATGATTCACAACCCTAGATCTTTGTGTCTTTTGTTATTTTCTTTAGTATTTTCTTTTATCTTTTTATTTATTTATTTATTTTGCAAAACTACAATCAACAAATCAATCAAGCAATCATTCTTTTCACCCTCAATTAGATATCTGTAAATAAATAGATTCAATAATTAATAACAACAGTAGGAATTAAGTCCTCGTGGGATCAATATTTTTATACTACTTGAACGATACGTGCGCTTGCGTTATACGTGTGTGTTTACGCCGGTCAAGTTTTTGGCGCCGTTGCCGGGGACTTATATTTCTTGAGTTGTTAATTTTGAAACTATCCAATTTACTTGTATCTAATTTTCTTTATTTTTATTTGTAATTTTTATTTCTTTCTTCTATTTTCAGGTGATTGAAAAAATGGAACTTTATTGGGAGATTGAGAGATTACGAGCTTTACAAGAAGATACCCCCATCTGGGAGCAACAGTCCGGTTTTCTGAGGCCTGTTGTCCAGCCCAAAAATTATCACTGGATGCCAGAACCAAACAATTCTACATTTGCTCAACAGAACGAAATGAGAAGATGTGTAATATGTGATAGTAACCACCCGAGCGATCAATGTATATACCGTTCAGAGTGGCAGAATTTTCAGAATCATTCAAAGTATGAAAAACCATCATATTTTCCATCTTATCCACCATCCATATGCGATTTTCATCAACAACCAGAACCATCAGAGGAAGATCAGTTGTTAAACATGCTCAAAGATATGTTCAAGAACAAAAGTTGGATGAAATACTTGAAACAAGCCAGAAACAATTTGAAAGTATTCAGAGACAATCAGAATTCATTCAAAGGATGATCAAATCAGACAATTAACAGAAAACCAGAACTACATACCTCAAGAACCAGTTTCAGATGACAGTGATGAAGCCTTCAAGTACCCAGAAATCCACAAAGACACTTCAACAGAGGAGGAGGCTGAGCAGTATCAACAACCAGAGGTATCAGTTCAGGAGCCCGAACCGGTAAAGTCTCAATTTGACTTTTATTATTCAGATTCTGACGAGGATGAAGCTGATCTATTTGTACCAACTGCACCAACAACGGAGGATCAAACTTTCAATCCTCAAAATGAAGATCTTGGAGCATGCTTTACCATGATGTTTGAAGAAGATCTATCTGAACCATCCATTCCAGTCATATCAGAGGATGAAGACCTAATGTCAGAAACATCTTTGCATCCTCTGGTTGACAATTTTGAAGCATGTATTTCACAGATGACAGATGAACTAAATACAAAAATTTTTAAATTCATCTGTGAAGAAAAGGTGGAGAAAGAAGCAAAGCAAATGGAGGAGCAAATGTCTGACCTTAATAAAGATCCAGAGCATTCAGGAGAAACATCGCTGTTTTGGGGAGTACAAATCAAAGATATCACCCAGAAGCTTAACAGAATGGAACTTCCATTCCAAGTCAAGCACCATACCATAGACCTCCTGATTTTTTTTCTTTCTTTGCAGGAACCACTGGAACAACAAGGAGCAAAAAGGTGGCACGAGCACTGAATGGGACAAAACTCTTTTTGCCACCTTACCGTTGGAAGAGACCCTTCAAAAGCAACGCTCACGGGTTGTTTTTGATCGGACATCTAAAACGACATTGAAACCTCCTTAACAGATGAATTTCATTCAGCACGTCTGGCTGAAGACGAAAATTTAGCGCTAGCAGGGAGGCAACCCATGCAATTTGTTGTAATATTTTTGTAATTTTGTGTGAACTTTTTTTATTTTGTGTGTTATTTTTGTAGGGAAAAGCACAAACGGAGCATTTTTAGACAGAAGGAATTGTGTTTCGCAATCAAAGAAAAGAACAATTCATTAGATGGCTGAGTAAGGAATGAAATCTTGAGACACATCCTAATGAATTTATACTGAGCGAGTGGCGTATTGCGTACACAATTCGTTGCCTTAATTATTGCTTTGATTTGCTTTTCTGTTGTAATTATCTTATTTTTCGTAGACAGGATCCAGACTTTTTGACCTTTCACGATTTCTTTTGTTGTTTAGCTAACAATCGTCCTCTGGAAGATATTAGTGCTATTATTACTCACCTTTTTTCAGGTACTATAAATTCAGCCCGTCATTGCACTTTTGAAGGCATCCTGATTTGAAAAAGAAATACATAAAATGGAAGCCACTTCAAGAAGACGAGTTGAAAACATCTGTGTGTTTTGCGGTACTAGTGTTGGTACTAAGCCACAATACGTAGAGGCAGCACATGAATTGGGTCGAGTCTTAGCAGCAAGGAATATGCACTTAATATATGGCGGAGGCAATCTTGGACTTATGGGGATCGTTTCAAAGGCCGTACAGGAAGGAGGCAGTCATGTTTTGGGAATCATCCCAAAACCCTTGGCAGAGGCAAATCTTATTGGATCATCAAACGGCGAGGAACTGATCGTGCCAGGTATGTCTGAACGACTGGTAGAAATGATTAACCGTGCTGATGCTTTTATCGCTTTGCCAGGTGGCTTGGGTACATTGGAGGAAATATTTATAGTATTATCTTGGGCGAACCTGAACATACACTAGAAACCGCTTGGATTGTTCAACGTTGATGGATTTTATGATTTTCTTTGTGTGTTTCTTGATGATGCTCGGAGAAATGGGTTCGTGTCAAAACCTTTGAAAGAATTCCTCTTTACTGCCAGAACTGCTCCTGATCTAATAGACCAACTCATAGCCTATGAACCACAAGTTGACCCTATCCTTTCAAAGATAAATTGGTCCGAGGACGAACGTGGTAAGAGGCGTCGGATTAATCTGGATCTTAACCTTTAATTTCCTGTAGATTTCAGCTAACCAGGTACGACCTTCGTAACTCTCCTTTTACTGTTTAAGACATTGGGGACAATGTCTCATTTAGATTTGGGGGAGGGAATTAGTTGATCAGTACCTTGTTTTTAGTTGTATGTTGTTTTTATTTTTAGTCCTAAATTTTTTCGAAAAATACAAAAAAATTGAAAAATTTTCAAAAATTACAAAAAAATTTGTGTTTTTGTGTTTTTATTTTAACTAAAAAGGTGAAATTGGTAAGAGATAGCTGAGTAAGGAGTTTCCACTCCTGAGACGTATTTCAAACCTATTGAAACAAGTTAAGTTTTGTTTATTTCCTTTTGAATTATTTAATTTGTAGATTCTCCATAAAACTGACTAAAATGGATCTTCATATGCTTAGTTGGCAGGTATTATCAACATGCATAGTAACATACGGACATGAGCTGTAACTGACAGGATTGTAATATTCAGTGCTATAGTTTAATTGGAGGAAGCATCTCAAAAAGTGATGGAGTAAAAAAAAAAAAAAAAAAAAAAAAACGTCTGAGATCCGGTTATTAAGTCTGTAAGGGTGTTTTAACACCTAGTGCCCTAAAATCAACTGGTTTGGGAGTCACTGGCCCAAAGCTCGTTACATGGATCAAAGATGCTGCAAAAATATATATATCTGAAGTCTGGGTAATTAAGTCCGTAGGGGTGTCTTAACACCTGGTGCCCTAAAGCCAACTGGTTTGGGAGCCACCGACCCAACACTCGTTACATAGATGGAAGATATTGTATATAAAAAATAAAAGAAAAATCAAAGAAAAAATCAGAAAAATCAGAAAAATTATTCCATTGCTGCAAAAAGGTGTGAATTCTGATAAAACTTTAGGACAAAAATATTACTCTCTTATCAACTGCACTTATGACTGTTGTGGGCAAAAATGAGTTGATTAATATTTTGTTGGCTGTGTATATGGAGAATGGTAAAAATAATCGGAGAATTTACTTATTGTAATTTAGAAAGAAACAAAACTTAGTAACTTGGAGTAGAAGTTTCACCTGATTGTCACTCACTATCTTCTTTATTCTCTTTTCGCTTGTCTTTTTGCTTTTATGTGCATTAGTTTTACTACCTTTTTACTTTTGTAAAATTTTGTGGGTATTGCTGTAAACCCTCACGAGACTACAACTCGTCCACTAGGCACCTAGGGGTTTAAAGGCTTGTTGCATACGCTAAATGCAACCGTGATCCCTATGAAAGTGGCTTAGTTTAATTTAATTTTATTTTGTTGTTTTGCTCGAGGACTAGCAAAATGTTAGGTTTGGGGGTGTGATGAGCGGAAAATATATCAATATTACCGCCCCTTTTACTTAATATTTTGTTTAGTTTCTCGGGTTTGATGAACGTTTTGATATGTTTTTTTATTTTGCAGATAAAATAATATCGGGACTCAATGAAATCATTTAGGACGAAATGTGGATCAAATAAGGGCAATTATTGGACTTGATATATTAATTTTGGAGATTGGAAATTTGAAAGGGCGTTTTTGACGAAGTGCAGTTTTGGAAATTCCAGTTTTGTGCATCTGTCGTATTTTGGGCATAACTCTTTACTCAGATATCGGATTGAGCTGATTCAAGTTACAGATTAAAGAATTCAAAGATCTACAACTTTGAAAGAGAAAATATTTTCAGATTCTGATGATTTCAAGACCGAAATTGATGAACCATCCAGAAGTGTGTGGAGTGTAATTATTAAAAGTCATTATCAATCATTTTCAAAGCAAAATATTAATTAATAAAATTAATAAAAATTATCAAATCACCACCAAACAAGATAAGCAATTAGTGGAGCAATTATGGATTTGGTGTAGTAATTAGTGGAGAATTAATAATGGATTTGGTGGAGAATTTGATAGAGGCAAAATTTTGCCTATAAATACCAAGCCATTTCATTTGTAAAATTCATACTTTCTTCTTTGAAATTCTTAATGAATAAATAAGAAGATTGTATCTAGTTTGTTTATTTTTAGTTTTCAGTAATTAATTTTCAGTTTCGCACTTTCTTTTCTTTACTTTTCAGTTTTTACTTTCCGCAATTTACTTTTACCGCACATACTTTTCTTTCTTTAATTTTTCTGTTTTTACTTTCAGTAATGAGGAGGTAACTTCCCTAGCTAGGGTGAAAGGTAATTCTTTTACTATTGCTATTAGATTAATCTCCCTTAAATATAATATATTCACTATTTAAAATATTGACTTAAAAAGGATACCGCTATATTGGTCGGTTGGTAATTCATTTTAATCTGGTTTTAACCTGACTAATCAAGGATACCGCCAGATTGGTCGGTTGGTAATTAAACTTTCTTACAGCCTATATGGCAGGTTCATGGACAAATCTTTTTACCGCCTTAATGGCCGGTTGGACTTAATTTGACTTAATCAGGTTACCGCCTATATGGCTGGTTGGAAAAAGAATCACAAGTTTATATATTATTTTATGGGAGATATCTAAATTAGTAGTAGTAAAAGTAATTCCTTTTACCTTAGCATTTTATTGTATTTTATTTTTCAGCTTTACTTTATGTCTTTTACTTTTATGTCTTTACTAGTCCTAGTTATGTGTTAGCTATCTAGGGTTGTGATGAATTTTAATATCACCGGTTTATAAGAGGTTATTTTATAGTTTGGGTAATTTAAAGGTTTATTTATTAAGTCTTAAGCTTAATGCTTCTTGTTGTCTGATCACCAATAAGATTGATGTGGTAAATCTAAAATGAACTAGACATAGAGATTTTAGGTTTCAGCCTTAGACTTAATAGCCCACGATCTTCCTTGAGGATAGATAACCCTTTAATAGATTCCTTACAGGATAGGAATATACCTGTCGGGCGGGGGTAGCCATAATTGGAACTTAAACTTAATGAATCCAGATAATTTGGTTGACATAGACATATGGTTCAATTGGGTTAAACTGGGTATTTGCGTCTGACCATCGACATAGGCTTTTGCATAATTTAGTGTTACAGGTTAGTAAACTGATTTATTACACAAACATAAAATAACCACTTCATCTTTTAAATGATATTAGAATGATTCACAACCCTAGATCTTTGTGTCTTTTGTTATTTTCTTTAGTATTTTCTTTTGTCTTTTTATTTATTTATTTATTTATTTATTTATTTATTTTGCAAAACTACAATCAACCAAATCAATCAAGCAATCATTCTTTTCACCCTCAATTAGATATCTGTAAATAAATAGATTCAATAATTAATAACAACAGTAGGAATTAAGTCCTCGTGGGATCGATATTTTTATATACTACTTGAACGATACGTGCGCTTGCGTTATACGTGTGTGTTTACGCCGGTCAGTGTTGAGCAAGGAAAGTCAAAGATTGAGGGGGGACAAATTTGGTTTAGATTAGGAGTCAATATCTTTAATTTGTTATAATTGATTTTAATTAGGCATGACATCTTTTTAATTTAGTATGTGATTTTGTTTAGTTAGGAAGTTAATATATTTGATTGATTTTAATGTTTATTTTAATTTGGTATGTGATTTTTAGATTTGTTTTGATTTCACCATGTGTTAAATATGTGTTTTAAGTGGGCTTGGGTTGTGGGCCAAGGATTGGGCGAATTGGGCTTGATGTGAGGCTAGCAGCAAAACCAGAATTACCGACACCGTTCGAACTCCTATTCGAACGCGGCACGAACGCTCGCAATCTGTTTGGCGTTCAAACGTATACACGAACGCAGCACAAACGAAAACAGTGAAACTTATTTATTCTGAATTTCCCCTTCCGATGTCCATTTTCCGTGACCTCCGTGACTTAAAAGGTAGTGTCTCCAAATGAGACTCATCATAGGGACTTATATGCAAAAATGCAGTGCCTACAGTCGCCCCCACTTTGATGGGACTTGTGTAATGTGTAACAGTGACAATCCTATCAAAGTTATGCAATGCATTTCTACTTACCTGGCTCGCCAGCTGCCACTTGACTTGCCATGTGTTGCGTGGAGTGGATGTTGTGCCGTACCTGGCATGCTAAACCTCATACCCGAAGTGTCGCAGTTGCGTCTCCGTACCTAGAGTGTCGCAGTGATATCTCCATACCCGGAGTGCCGTACCTGGCGTGCTAAACCTCGTACCCAAGGCGTCGCTGTAATATCTCTATAACCGGAGTGCCGTACCTGGCGTGCTAAACCTCATACCTAAGGCGTCGCAGTAATATCTCCATACCCGGAGTGCCGTACCTGGCTTGCTAAACCTCATACCCAAGGCGTCGCAGTAATATCTCCATACCCGAAGTGCCATACCTGGCGTGCTAAACCTCATACCCAAGGCGTCGCAGTAATATCTCCATACCCGGAGTGCCGTACTTGGCGTGCTAAACCTCATACCTAAGGCGTCGCAGTAATATCTCCATTCCTGGAATGCCGTACCTGGCTTGCTAAACCTCATACCCAAGGCGTCGCAGTAATATCTCCATACCCGGAGTGCCGTACTCGGTAAAATTGATCTGATCTCTCCATACCCGGAGTGCCGTACCCGGCAAAACTGATCTGATGTTAATGTGGGCCTCGCCCCCAGAGTGCCATACCCGGCTAGACTGATGATGATAAGGATGTGGGCCTCGCCCCTAAAGTGCCATACCCGGCCAGACTGATGTTGATAAGGATGTGGGGCTCGCCCTCAGAGTGCCATACCCGGTTTGTTCATCCTCGAACTGTGTTCCCATTCTTGGAGTGCCATTCCCGGCTTGTTCATTCTCGAACTGTGTTTCCATTCTTGCAGTGACATTCTCGGCTAAATTGATATTGATGCTGATGTGGGCCTCGCCCCCAAAACAATGTGGGCCTCGTCCCGAACTGATACTAATATGGGCCTCGCCCCTGGGACTCATCCCTGAGACTGAAACTGATATGGTCCTCAACCCCAAACTGATACAGATTGGGCCTCGCCCCTAAACGAATATTGATGTGGGCCTCTGTCCTGGGACTCATCCCCAAACTGATACTAATGTAGGCCTCGGCCCTGGGACTCATCCCCAAACTGATGCTGATGTGGGCCTCGATCCTGGGACTCATCCCCAAAATGATACTAATGTAGGCCTCGGCCCTGGGACTCATCCCCAAACTGATACTGATGTGGGCCTCGGCCCTAACTGCTACTGATATGGGCCTCACCCCCAGACTGATACGGATATGGGCCTCGTCCCAAGCTGATACTGATATGGGCCTCACCCCCAACTGATACTGATATGGGCCTCGCCCCTAGACTCATCCCTAAACTGATGCTGATGTGGGCCTCGGCCCTAACTGCTACTGATATGGGCCTCGCCCCTGTGATTCATTCCTGAAGACTGCTGACATTGTACTGTTGCTGCTTCTAGTTGGCTTGCATTTGACGCTTTCTCTTTTTCTCCTTTGAAACCTGTTATTACAAAATAGAACAAACACAAAAGGATGCAAATATGTTACATGTATGCATGCTTGCATGATTGAATTTTCTATTCCGTTGGGTTAGGTTGTCCACTAATTCCCTTGGTGACTACTCGGTTTTCTCTTCCTCTGGCAAAATACTGCTTCAATCTATCCACATTCATCGGCTCGGTGAACTCATTTCCTTCCAAGTCCGATAGCCTCACTGCCCCATTTCCCATTACTGAACGGTTATTCTGTAATTTCTGCTTGCTTCTTTTGGGAATCCCCCGTGTTCTGAGTGTCGCTGAATATCATGGTATCAGGGTTGAATGCTTTTGTCAAACATACTCATGTTATGCAGGTTGAAAGGAAAGGACTCAGGCAAGTAGGCGAAATGGATGTCTTTATTATTATTCAGGAAAAGGTTCAAACAAGTAAACGAAGTTGATGTCTTTATTAAAAATGCATAAAATAAACCAGAAAGAGTAGTTTCATTGCCTTCTTCCTCGGCCTACGGTTCTTTACTACTGTTATCCGTTATCTTAATGGAAGAAGCCTGATGATTGAGAGTTTGGAGGACAAAGGTTTCGGGTAGGCCGGAGTTGATCATGTAAGTCGGTGGGGGAACAGAGTGATAATCTGGCAGAGGGTTGGTGTGTGTGCTAGGCTGTTCTTTTTCAGGATCAGGTATTTTGTGGGCATCAATGAGGTCCTGAATTTCATACCGGAGGCAGGAATAGCTGTCAGTATCATGGCCGTGTTGCTGGTGGAAGTGACAGTAGCGGTCTATTCTTAGATGTGGTGGTGGGGGATTTGGAAGTGGTTTAGGCTCCAAAAGTTTTAAGAATCCTTGCCTTGTCAACTTCTCAAGTACCTTGGACAAAGGTCTTCCCAAGTTGGAGAAACGCCGGTTCTTGATGGCAGAAATCTCGGCAGTAGGGGGCTTGATCTCAGAATACCCTCCAAAAGTTCTTCTATTTTGGCCATAAAACTTTCTGTTTTCAGCCTCTTCTTCCTCAATATCCATGACAGTTTCTCTCAACTGTCAAAAATTAGTAATCATAGAGGTCATCCTCCTCAGCTTACCATAAATAGAGGGCTTGTTGCCCTTGATGATCATTTTAATCTGGTCTTTCTCAGAGGGCCGAGTCTGCATCTTCTGAAGCTGGCTTCTCCAGTGGTCTACATACTCTTTGAAACTTTCCTCTGGCTTCTGCTTAGTATTCTCCAAATCACTGAGTGACAAGTCAATTTCTAAGTCTGTAACATACTACTTTAGAAAAGCATCAGCTAGTTCCCTCCAATCCTCATTAACCTTTCTTTTAAGGCTATGGTACCATACTACGGGTGCCCCCTCAAGTGACATCCCAAACATCTTCTGAGCTTGGCGCTGTGTTAGGCCCACTGAACTCATAGCTGACACATATTGTCGGAGGTGGACCCTCGGATCCCCATTCCCGTTGAACTTGGCCATATCCGGCATCTTGAACTGAGTAGACAACTGTTCCTCAAAAGCCATCACCTCATAGTCTAGTAATTCTTCGTCCTTACCCTTCATCTTACGGGTAACTAACTCAACCTGATCCCGAAGCTTTTGAAATTATGCCTGAGACCCAATCACTTTGCCTGTTGCATGTCATCATCAAAAGTGGGGATATCATCCCCCAAACCATTTGGAGGCTCCTCGCGCCTCACATTCTCATAATTTCCCCCAGCACGGGGTACAACCATATTTGCCATGGCAGTGGTCAAGGCTTGCAACTGTTCGGTAATCTTGACGAAACCATTTTCCAACTGATCTATCCGGGATACCTCAATATCTGATTCACTCATGTCTGTTCTCAGTTTTTTGGTGAGTCTTCCCATTTTTCTAACCCAACAGGAATCTATGATGCCTTTTTGATACATAGAAGGTGTTAACATGACATATGTATGTATGAGGTGCATGTAATATATATAACATACTAAATTAATTAAAATTTTCAAACAAATCGGGCCGTTATCATTTTAGAAGCTTTCGGGCTAATTGTTATAGGAGTGAACTCATCCCAGTTTAAATGGCCCAACGAGTTCACATCTCATGACAAAGAGCCCAACCAAATCCAAATGGTAACGTTCCGAACACAAGCGCAAAGTAGCCCATCAACACTTAGAAGCCTTTGGCCCAACCGTCATAAAATACGTTCTTGTCCCAGTTTAAATGGCCCAACAAGCCCATATCTCATGACAAATGGTCCAAATGGATCCAAACGATGATGTTCCCAAACACAAGCATAAAAGATAATGCAAACATAAAGTAATAATTTCTACGGAATGGCCCATCAACATTTCAGAAGCTTTGGGCTCAATGGTCATAAGGTACGAACTCACCCCAGTTTAAATGGCCTAGCAAGTCCGCATTTCTGACAATGGTCCAACTGCATCCAAATGAGGATGTTCCACAAGCACATACTCAAGGAAATAATTGTTACTTTAACCATACAACCCCGGTCTATGGTGGGTTCACAAGAGTGTAGACAAAGGCTCTCATCGGCGAAGGATGGCCCACAACTAGGTCTCCCCAATCAAGGGTTCGAGCGACCAAGTGAGCGCACCCCTTTTTTATACACTAAGGTACGTGCCAATAAGCTATGGTGTGTGACTGACTATCAAATGGATTTCCCGTTGTAGATTCCCCAGAGGTAGGGTGGAGCGAGGCTCTCTTAAGTTCCATAGCCTCTTAGGCTCTTATCGCTTGGTGACGGGAATAAACAACGAGTCCTCCAAATTAGTCCATCACAATAGGCTAAGGGTAGATGGCCATATAGGTGCCTTCACAGCTTTTCATTCTAGGAAGGTAGTGAATGAAGAAAGACACCAAACCATTACCTAGCCTCAAGATGCCCTTGATTAAACCCTCATTTTATCCACTATAGACACGGTCAATTATAACATAAATCCAAACATTACAAGACAATATTTCGGGGCCGATTCTCTATCCCCAGTGGAGTCACCAGACTGTGGGAACATAGGATCTTGGGCGACGCATGGTGTCCCGGGCTCGCGGCCCGGTCGGGAGTATGGAGTAGCCACGGGGGACTAAACCGGAGAATAATGGAGTCGCCACCCGGTGTGAACCGGGAAAATGAGATTTAAGGCCCCACTCACCCCTCGCAAGGGAAGACCTCAAACCGTTGGGTTCAGAATGGTCCATTACTTATGTCACTTGTAATGAACGGATTTATGTAATAATTTAATCAAGTTTAAGTAACACTTATTTCCAAGAGTATCATGCTTCTAAATCCACATGCATGAAATTAATCATCACAACATGCAACATCACATGGCAATCTCACGAACATTTCTCAATCATATGGTAGGGAAAACTAAGAACAACCTAATCATGCTTGAGTATTATCTCATGAATATATTAACCAAATAACATGCTAACAGCCTAATCATGCTTGAATATCATCCCAAGAACACATCGAATGGATAAATGTAGGAATACAAATAATATGATTGGCTACATAATGCAAGGGAGATCACCCAAAAGGCAGTTGTGCATGAAATATGATGAGACAGACTTAGTTCACTGTGTGTGCGTTCGTGTAGCGTTCGTAAACGCGTTCGAACGGTAAACAGAAGGTTCGCGTTCGTGTAACGTTTGATAAAGCGTTCGAACGGTACCAGACCTGATGATACAAAATGCATGCGCGTTCGAGTAGCGTTTGTAAAACCCGTTCGAACGGGACACATAAGGTTCGCGTTCGTATAGCATTCGAAAACGCGTTCGAACGGGAACATACCTGATGCACAAAATGTGACGCAATACATACATAAAAAAGCAAATAGCGAAATACGAAGTGCGGCGAAGCATCGTGGCGAAGGATTTTAACCTCTTCAATTAGAGGACCTTTCATCGCACTTACTAAGCCCATGCGCTTATCTCAATGCATATAAAAATAAAGACAATAACCTTAGACTTCATGTACCCGATTGAACACATCTTACATTCAACCGAACACACATCAACTGGCGTGGCAAAACATTGTGGTAAAGGATTTTAACCCCTCCAAATAGGGGACCTTTAATCTGACTTACTAAGCCCATGTACTCGATTGAATCATGCATACAAAAGTAACATGCAGAATTCAAATAACCAAAAATAAATAAACCGAAGCAACATAAAACAAAAGAGTGTGCCGTTTACTCAAGTGGTACGTGGAGTTGTATCCCGAGTACAGATCATACTACCGTCCATTCGGAATCGGCTATGAAATTTATGTCCGGGTTTCCATCCTATATACCACAAGAGGCGACACATTTTCCATTTCATTCAAGCCACAACATACATCCACAAACGACTCTCATACGAATAGAATTCAATAAACAATCAAAAGACGAATATAAACTAATGAGAAAAGTGCCCTCAGGTCTAACCTTTTAAATCACCTCTCGGATGTACGGTACACGATCGTCGGAAGGGTGGATGCTCCCAACTCTTCCGGTTCACTGGTTCACTACTCTCGTTCGTTGTCTTACTGGTTTGAGTCGTCATTCTCCATCTCTTGCTGCTGTTTGGCCTCCATTTTGCTGTTGTTTCCTCTGTATTTTCCACTCACTGTTCAGGTTACTGTTTTGGCGTTTCCACGGACTGTTTCGAGTGTTTTTTGTGGGTTTTTAGTGTAGTCTTGTGTGATTATTTTAAGGATTATAAATGCAGTTTTTATGTTACTGTTTTGAGGATTTTAGGGACTGTTTTAAGAGGATTTGGCTGCTGTTTTGGGGGTGATTTGGGCTATTGTTCAGGCATGTTTTAGAAGGTGTAGAGGCTGCCATTTTTTGTGGAAAGGGGCTGATGTTTGGGGGTGTTTTTTCGGTGATGTGTGGAGGTTTAGGGGCTGCTGTTTTCGGTTGTGGAGTGGGGGGAGATGAAGATAATTATTTGTGTTTTTCTTCTTGCTATTGCCGTGAGTGGCTAGGGCTCTTGGTGTTGTGATTTTCGTGTAAGTCTTGTGTATGAGCTAGCCTAGAGGAGGGTGGTGAATGGTTCTTTTTATAGGCAAAGGCTAGGGTTTCACCTTGTCTCACAAGGAAGGGATTTGATTTAGTGTTGAGCAAGGAAAGTCAAAGATTGATGGGGTACAAATTTGGTTTAGATTAGGAAGTCAATATCTTTAATTTGTTATAATTGATTTTAATTAGGCATGACATCTTTTTAATTTAGTATGTGATTTTGTTTAGTTAGGAAGTTAATATATTTGATTGATTTTAATGTTTATTTTAATTTGGTATGTGATTTTTAGATTTGTTTTGATTTCACCATGTGTTAAATATGTGTTTTAAGTGGGCTTGGGCGTGTAGGCCAAGGCTTGGGCGAATTGGGCTTGATGTGAGGCTAGCAGCAAAACCATAATTACCGACACCGATCGAACGCCTCTTCGAACGCGGCACGAACGCCCGTAATCTGTTTGGCGTTCGAACGTATACACGAACGCAACACGAACGAAAACAGTGAACCTTGTTTATTTTGAATTTCCCCTTCCGATGTCCGTTTTCCGTGACCTCCGTGACTTAAAAGGTAATGTCTCCAAATGAGACTCATCATAGGGACTTATATGCAAAAATGCAGTGCCTACACTCCTCAAATTCGGTCCAAGCTCCAAGCTTTTGGTTGGTGATTCCAAGCTCACAAGTTGGTTTCCCTATCACCTTCGCAAGACTCCCATGTGTGCTAGCACTTGGTGATTTTTGCCACAAAAATCACTTAGCTTTTTCTCCTTCCATTCATGGCAGAAACCAGAAAAAACAGAAGAGAAAAACAGCCCCTTGTGGGTGGGAAAGAGGGAGGAAGAAAGAGAGAGAGAATGTGTTGGTTAGTTGCAAAATTGTGTATCTAATACACTTTATTAATTTCAAAAATCATTTACCATTTTCTTTTTCCAAAAAGTCAAATGGCATTTAAGCTTTGCCAACCACTACATCAACTATTCACATAACTCAATCAATCAAGTGACAAGTTGTCACATCACTCAAATTGACTAATGATTTGACGCTTGATGTGACTAGCGATTTGACGCTTGATGTGACTAGCGATTTGACGCTTGATGTGACTTGCAGGCCGCACTTAAGTTCGCAATGCGAGTGCGCTCGTAAACACATCCGGGCTCGGGTTCGCTAATTCCAAATTAACGAATTTTCCTTTGCGACGTAATTAAATAATTATGCCTAGCAAAATTAAATAATCAAGTTTTTGATTCAAATATATATCCTTGATACATATGTAATTAAACCATGCAATATACATATCCCATACATATTTACATGCTTAAGAAACAATAACCCAAGAAATGAGAAATTAGGAACTTAATATTACCTCAATTTCGTTCTAATTTTCCAATCTTATTCTTTTTTTGATGTTGTTAATTTTGTTACTAACTCTAACCTATTTTTTCTTTTGATCTTAACTCATGAGAAATGGCCAAGCCTTTTCAAAATGGAAAACAACTTCTATTTATATTTGTTTTCTCTGAGGCCGAAAAATTGAGTATTTTGTTAGTTAAAAATAACAATTTATTTTGGCCAAGATTTTGGCACATGTTTGATCTTATCCAAAATTAAATGATTATTTTGATTTTTGTTAAATCCATGTGTCAAAAATGCATGGATTAGCCAATTAAAATTGGCCAAATATTAAGAATATTCCAAATAATATTTTTAACGAAAAATAAATTAATTAACAATTAATTTATTTATTTAATACTTATTAACAAAATGATAAAATAAGTGATGGCAAAAGATTCCAAGAATATTCTTCCAATTATCATTATTAATAATTAATTAATAAATAATAATAATAATAATAAAACAAGTGTCAAAATCTAATTGATCATTAATGTGTACCTAATCAAAATTATGTATCATATATAAATACATATTATTTAATACACATGTGTAAATTATGAATAATCCAAATTATCCATAATTAATTGCCTAAGTGCTCAACGAATAAACTTTATATTGCGGGACTCTCTAGGTTTAAGTTTATCTGTCACGAAAACCATTTCCATGTCCGTAATTTGTCCACTCACAAATTACGACGACCACAGGTAATCGAGTTGAACCATTCAAGTCAAAGTCATTGCATATATATAATCCATATGTTATAGGTTATCTGAATTATTCCGGAGATATAGAATAAACTTCAAATCCCCGCTATGAACAATTCATGTGCCGCAACATAATTATGATTCTTTAATAAATATTTGGAACTTGTTTCTGAATCATATCTCGGCAAAGATTTCAAAGAATCACAAATCAGATATCTAAATCCCGTACACGGGACTGACATATCCCCTTTAGATACATCACATAATATCGTGAGTATCATTTCATACCCGAAAAACAGGCGGAGGTATGATATTAAAAGATCATTGACGTGATTGCCATCAAACTGTGGAGGGTATCCCACATATCCATAGTGGTATGAAAAGTCAAAGGAGCTAATATTCTATTCGGCTCGTAAAGATTCCTATTGATGTTGGTGTAGCATCTATCAAGAATATTTGAATGAGTCGTTCAGTATTTATCCAATTAATACCTATGTTTTTATATGAGTATCTCAAGACTCATGGTTTACTAAGATAAACCATTTGAACAATTCTAATATACAACATGTACCGGTCTCACGGGTTTACTAATCGACCAGGTATGTAAACCTTGAGCAGGAACAATTTTAAGAATGAATTATATTGTGACAATTGTTAGTGACAATTGCGGCGCTTTTGCAATTATGTCACAACTATTCATTCTAATGTCATTTTACGCCTTAACCATATAAAAGATTATATTGATGAAAACTACTAAATTTTATTCATAATAAAATATAAATGTACATTGTATTTACAATAAATACAATAAAATTTGGCACGCCGAGCACCAACTATAACAAGAATTTGGGTAAATTAGGGCCTTATCTTTATCAGATTTCTTAGCTAAGGCAACTAATTTGCTTTCCTGACGCCATCCACTTTATCTCTTAAGAGTCTGGGTTTGGGTGTCTAGAATCCCTACATTCTTTGTGGCACCTCATGTCTACTGGAAACTTCCCCGACTAATCCTGATTTCTTGCTTCTTTTATCTTTATGACTATCATCTGTTATTCAAGAAACTTGCTATCTATACTAGGTACTCAAAGGCTATTGGATCTGCTTGAATGAATTTTCTGTGGAGGGAAGGAATCTTACTTGGGTCTACCTGGCATTTTACTCTTGCTCAGGCTTATTCTATTCTCTTTACTACTATAGGTTCTGATACTTTCTTATCTATCTGATTATGTATCTCTGTCTCTTATTGCCTCTGGTTGTTTAAACATCTATACATCATTCCTTACTTTTCTTATAGCTTTCTATTTCTCTTTTTACTCCCCTGGGTGGATAATATTAGAATTTTACAATCTATTTTCATAGCTTGTTCTGAACTTCTGGAAATAAACCAGGATGATTAAAGAAATATTTTCAATTAGGACAAGGATAATGGTTACTTTTATTATGATGAGAATTCATATAACTTTAGGAATACTTACTAACCTTTCGATATGACTTGAGGACGTACTTGAGGATCAGATACTGGAGAGGTAGTGCCTCGCATAGTAGTATCTCGGGCATACTACGTATATAAGACCCCAACACTCTACCCACTGTAATCAGTGACTCCCTAGACCTTGCTCTGATACTATCTTTGTAACACCCTTCTCACGGAGATGCTACCGGTAGGGAATAGGCTGACCTATCCCCCTAAGCCTCTAATTTTCTGACTATTATCATCACTGCTAAACTCATTTTAAATATAAACTCAAGCATGAGACCATGGCCAAACTCAATAACATAAGATGCATCTTAAATACTCATAAATGTGAACTCAATAACAATACACTATATAACTCTGCCATGGACACTTTAACATATTTTACACACAATCTTGACTATATAATTATCTAATACATGACTTTACTCTGACTCTGACTGAACTGTGTTTCAGACTTGACCTGGTGGACTAAACACCCTAGTGACTGCCTTAAGTATCCATCCTCTAAAGCTCGTCCTCCAGATATACCTGTAAAGTAGACACACTAGGAGTGGGGAGGTTAGATCGTTTAAATAATCTAGTGAGTGGACAACTAAAAAAATGAAAACTGAAATGCTTTTATGAAAACTTCATCTTTTGAAAGCAAATTCATCTTCAAGAAAAATTGATCTCCTTTGAAAACTCTTTATTATCTGAGAAACTAATCATGATCATAAATGGGGTGAATACACACGCATGTCGTATACGGAACCTTTATGGTGCCCTCTAACTTCCTAAGATGAATATGAAATGGAAAGAAAATAATTATGTCATGCACCGTGATACCGGGTCTTGCTCGTCTCGATGCCCATACAATCAGACCGAGGTAGAGAGCAATTTATGTTTCGCGTCATGGCACTAAGGGTTCCGCATCGCGTCGCCCACCTGACCAGACCTGAGGCAAAGAGCTTCTTTTTGGTCTACGTCGTGATGCCAAATGTTGAGCATCGCGACGCCCACATGATCTGACCTGAGGCAGAGAGCCTCTGAATGTTACGCGTCATGACACAAGCCCAGTGGCGTCGCGACGCTCGCCTAATTTCAGGGCCAAACACCAACTCTTCAGTGATAATGCCCAAGTAATCCCCACCATCATTTAGACTTCAACATGAATCAAATTCAACTACAATACAATGGTTCCAAGGAGAAAAAATATGACCCAAGGCAATCCGTGTCAAAAACCTAAGAAATGAATTCCCAATCCAACATGCTCATTGATTAAACAAAATGCCATAATGCACTCAATAACACCATACCATGATTTCTTATACCAATAAAGTCCATAATTGCTTAGTCTCACCCTTATTTCGAAATGGGTAGAGAAATGAAAACATGCTAGGTCTATGATAATGAAGAGGAGAAATGATTTAGAAGCTTACCTCACTGGTGTTTATCATATGGGATGGTCCAATTGAAAGGTTTTCTATAAATATTCATGGATGAATGCTTGAGAAGATGATGAATAGTTGATAGGGTTCTAAAAAAATATGGGCTGCCTTATATACAAGTGGGGCATGATGTTTTTATTATTTTAGATGCCACATGGTGATATTTCTAGAGAAATCCTGAAATGCTACAGTGATTGCCACAAAAACATATTTGTTGACTTAATTTCGGTCTGTTTTTGGGAAAATATTCAACACAAAAGTTGTAGATCTCGGTCTTAGCTTTCTAAAAATATTAAAATTCATAAAAATCGGAGATTGTATGAAAATGTTAGTGCCCAAATACTAAGGGATATTTGGATTGATTCTAAGTCTAAATTCTGTATCGGAATTGCGAGTTATCGAATGTCCAAAAAGTAATTTCACAAGCACATATATGCTTGAACATTATTTATATTATGTATTTCACCATCATAACATAGTTTTCGTCAAGATTACGGAGGTGTTATAAAATGTAATTCCATACTTTTCATTTTAGACTCAAACAGATTGTTACAAAACCATTTACATTCATCACTTATAATGGCCAGAGGCATTCCAAATCGACTTAAAATATTTTCCTTTAAAAATTTAATCAGAATTTTGTGATCATTATTTCAACAAGGAACCGCCTCAACGTATTTTGAAACGTAATCAACTACAACTAAAATATATAAAAATTCAAATGACAGTGGAAATGGACCCATGGAATATATTCCTCAACAATCAAAGATTTATGATAATGATGAGATTTAATGGTATCATGTTTCTTTTAGAAATGGATCCCAATTTTTGATAATTTTCTCAAGTTTTACAGAGAGCATGTATATCTTTAAATAATGTTGGACAATAAAATCTATTCTGCAAGATTTTTACAGCGATTTTTAAGGTGAGAAGTGACATCCACATGCTTCTGAATGACCAAACTTATTAACACTACTTATCTCTTTCTACGGTATGCAACGTATGAAAATCTGATCAGGACAATACTTGAACAGATATGGATCGTCCCAGTAGAATCTTTCCACTTCAGTCAAAAATTTCTTCTTGTCTTGATGACTTCAGTCTGGGGGTATTTTTCTTATCGTAAGTAGCTACCAAGGCATTATATTTACATAAAATAAAACATCATAAGGAAAAAGTCATTGATATGATTTGTGTCAATCAATGACTCATTTGTGAGATTCTCTGCTCTTTTCTTGTCCTTGATTGTGAGAATGAATTCTTGAAGCAACAAAATCCATTTTTGTAACATTGGCTTTAGATTTTATTTAGACATCAAATATCTAAAAGCATCATGATCAGAATAACAATGATTGATGAACCAATTAAATATGATAGAAATTTATCCAATGCAAATATTACAGCAAGTAGTTCTTTTTCTGTGATAGTGTAATTTATTTGTACACTATTTAAAGTTACATTTGTGTAATAAATACATATGACATATCTTCATTTCTCTATCCTAATACCGCGCCAACTTCATAGTCATTGGCATTACACATTAGTTCAAAAGGCAAAGAGCAATCAAGGGATTGCATGATAGGAGCAGAAGTTAAAAGACTAACAATTTTTTCAAATGATCTTTGAAAATCTTCTGCTCATTCAAATATTGTATTTTTTAATATGAGGTTATGGTACTAAAGTTTTTAATGAAACTCCTATAAAATCCTACATGTCTTAAAAATGAACAGATTTCTCGGACTCTTTTTGGTGGTGGCAATTTAGAGATCACTTCTATTTGTGCATTGTGAACCTCAATACCTTTTGATGACACAATGTGACCCAAAATAATTCCCTAATTAATCATGAAATATCATTTATCTTAATTTAACATAAGTCTTTTTTCTTCATATCTTTTCAAAATATTTTCCAAGTTATTCCAAATATATCATCCATAAATATCTCTAAATAATGTTTAACCATGTCAGTTAATATGTTTAATATGCATCGCTAGAATGTTTTTGGTGTATTAGAAAGCCCAAATGGCATTTTCCTAAATGTAAATGTTCCAAAGAGACACATGAATTTTGTATTTTCCTTGTCTTCTAAAGTTATAGAAATTTGATAATAACTTGAGTAACCATCAAGAATACAATAGTAGGGATGCATTGCTACTCTTTCCAAAATTTGGTCAAAAATTGGTGCAGGAAAATGATCTTTTTTAGTGGCGTAATTTAATTTTCTATAGTCAATACACAAATGCCAACTAGATGGGATTCGAGTTGGAATTGACTATCTTTTATCAATTTTGACAACAGTTATTCCAGAATTTTTAGGCACAACTTGTGTAGGACTTACCCACTTATTATCAAAGATATGGTAGATAATGTCTACATCAATAAGATAAAAGGACTTTTATTTTACCACTTCTTTCATGTGAGGGTTTAATCTTCTTTATGGTTTACGATATGTCCTGGTATTATCTTCTAAACATATTATGTATATAGGTCCAAGGATTATTGAATTTTATATCTCTTAAAGTCCATCTAATTGTCAGTTTATGTTCTCTCAACATATTTAGCAACTTACATTCTTGATCGTATGTGAGGGAGGAAGAAATTACCACAAGGTAAGTTTGTTAATCTCCAAGAATTGCATACTCCAATCCTTCTGGAAAAATCTTTAATTCTAATTTGGATATTTCCTCTTGTTTCTCATCTTAAAGTATTCATAATTCCCTAAAATTTATTTCTCTCCATCGTCTTCTACTACCTGTGTAAAATCAAGTAAAGAAAAAATCATTAGAAATATATGAATCTAATTGCGTACTTGATTCAATAAGATTAGCTGTATAATCACTCCTATGAATATGTTCCTCCAAAATTGGTTCAATTAGTTCTATGCTCTTGTTTTCACTATTCCATCATATGGTTGTTTTCAAATGTTAAAAACATTAAATTCTAACGTCATTTTTCCAATTTACATGTTCAAGATCCCATTCCTGTAATTAATTAAAGAATTAGCTATTACTAAAAGTGGACGACCAATGATTACAAGAATTGGCTTGTAAGTATCTGCTATAAGCTTTGTTTTCAAGATAATAAAATCCACAGGATATATGAATTTATCGACTTGTGATAAAACATCTTCCACAATTCCTTTTGATACTTTAACTGATCTATCAGCAAGTAAAAAAGTAGTTGAAGTTAGTTTTAACTCGCAATATTAAGTTGATTTTAACTCGCCAATATTAAGTTGGTTTTAACTCCCCAATATTAAGAAAATTAACACTATGGTCTTTATATTTCAATGCATTATCGGTCGAGAGAATGGAACTTACCTGTTCAGTTAGAAAAATATTTTTTTTACCTAATGTTTTCTTTTAACGGTGCACAAGTCTTTCAGAAATTTGGCATAAGATGGTACATGTTTGATATCATCTAACAAAGGAACATTATCCTTCATCTATTTGAATATTTTATATATTTCTAGGGAATGGTTTAATTTATTTATTTTTAATGCTTGATGAAATAGAGAACATGTGAAAATAATTATTCTCAGCGATAGGTGTTGATTCATCAACCTCTTTCTTACCCTCCGAAGCTGACTCATTTTTAACTTCTTGAGGTTCAAGAATAGGCATTTCGATGATATTACCACTACGAAGAGTAATAATTGATTTAACTGTGTCTATGTATTGACTAATAGAACTACCCTCATGAGGGTTTTGATAACTCTTGGGGTTTGGTTGGGGTTGTGTAGAAAAATTTCCTTTCTCATGAATAGGTAATACATATGTGAATTTGGAAAATGTATCTTTCATATCGCTCAATGTTTGCACGGTTTGGTTATTGACGGCTTTATGTTTCTCGATGAATGCATGCAAGTTATCCTCAAAGGTTTCCTATATGGTGAGACATACGGAGTATTATTCTAAGAATTTTGGAAATTTTGGTGTACATGGGGAGGTTGTTGCGATGATTGTGCTTGGTTTTCATTTCTCCAATTGAAGTTTGGATGCCTTCTCCAACCAGAATTGTAGGTTTAGGAGTATGGGTTCGCATTTGGTCTCTTGAAGGTGTTTATAGAACTGACTTAGTCATGGAGACATTCTTGCAAAGCTGGCAAGGTTGGGCAAACTTATGTGACATGTTCATTTGAGTTACAGACATTACATGTTACTTCTTAAATTAACTTAACATGATCACTCTTCTTTATTTCCAATGCCTCAATTTTTTTAGCTAGAGATGTATTTTTAGTAGAAAGGTCATGGTATTCCCTAAGGTTAAACATGTCTTTACCAGATGACTGTGGTTTAATAGACAAATCATAAGTTCCAATTGTGTCATAGTGTTGCGCATTATCTGCTGTGTGTTCTAGGTAATCTAGTACATCTTCAGAATTTTTGTTCTTAAATTTACCATTACACTTCATTTCCACTACTTGTCTACCTTGGGGTGTTAAACCCTCGATAGGTTGGAAACTGGCCTCCTTGTTTCAAACCAATGATGTGGAAAAATATTTAGAATTTCTTTAAATCTATCCCAATATTGGTAAAATATTTCCCTAACTCTTGTTCGAAAGTTGTGATTCTCCTCTTAAAGGATTTTTTCCAGTGCGGATGGAAGAATATTTTTCCAGACATTGCTCATGCAAATCATCCCATGTTCTGATGGATCTTGGACTAAGGTTCTACATCCAAATTTTAGCTTATGACTTTGGTCTGTGCATGTATTACACACCTCTGGGAATTCCCTCAAGTATTGATAAGGGTTTTCTTATTCTAGACCATGGATATAGGGAAAGTTGGATGACACCTTATTTGAAATTGAAACTTGATGTATCTTAAGAAAAGACAATGCAAAATGGTGATATTGTCCTGGTGGGATTCATGTATTCGTTGAGTGTCGTAGCATGAATAAGTTCACCATGTAGTGACTAATATTCTATCTAATCAACTATATTTTCATCTTGGTTATTTGTCATTTTGATTGACATTAAAGGTGTTGGAGACTCTCTATTTAATCTACCATTAGATGATTGAGACCAATGTCTCATGCAACCTAAATGCAGACTATATGGTAAAATTTAAATATGCAAATGCAATACTTACAAAAAGAAAAAAAAAATAAAAAATAAACAAGTGAAAAACAAAAAGTTAAAATAAATAACGAAAGAAAAAACATAAATATAGTGATTAGATCCTAAAAACGTCATCTGATTCTTGTTAATTTAAAACTCAATTGAATTTCCCATTCAACTATCTCAATTTCTTGAATTAGGTTCTCATAGAAAATTATGGAAGAATCTCTAGATATGGATGGTTCAAGAAATTCTTTGGTAAAATGCAAGCTCTATTTTAATTGAGCTTTTGTCTCATGTAACCTTGAAGAATCTAGTATAGGGTTTGTCGATATGTTGAATGTCAGGATTCAAAATTCATTTAAGATCAGTCAGGACATCTTGCGATCTACACAAATACATGGAAGGAAAATAAAAAATGTCAGATCCAGAAAAAAAAAAAAAAGAATGTTAAATTATTATTCTATCTACTAAATTATATTCCGCAACAACAGCACCAAAAACTTGACACACTCACAAAATGGTTCTTTACTCCAAAATATAAGAGTTATGAAGTAATAAAATAACACAGTGAGTCCAGGGACAATTCACATGGAATGGATTTAGTAAAATAAAATAACAATTCGATTAATAAAAAAAATGGTTGAATTGATTGAAGTGATGGACAATTTTAAATTGGGTGTTGCAATAATAAAATAAAATATTGAGGTTATGAGATTCGCTCTTGGTATTTCAAATATAAAAAAACTTTTACTTTATATAACATAAATTGTTATTATTTTCCAATTAATTTATTTAATGATTAAGTACATAAATTAACTAAACAACAACATAAATTATGGGGATTAAGTAGATACTGTGTCAGTCATTATGGATAAACTATGACAGATTTAGGGACTGGCTACAGAAAATCAAGACTCCCATAAAAAAAATGATAAAGTTCATAAATTAAAAGATAAAAAATTAAATTATGGGGTTCAAGTAAAATATGTGCCAGTCAATATAGATCTACGATGGCATATCTATGGTTTATCTACATAGAGTTGAGACTCCTATATAATATTAAATATTAAAAATATAATAAATAAGTAATAACATAAATTAATGGTTTCAAGTAAAATCTGTGATAGTCAATATAGATCCACGAAGGTAGATCCATAAGTAAAAAAATCAAGACCCACACAAAAAAGAGAAATAATACAAATATAAATGTTAATTAGGAAATACCATAAGTAAAAATTATTTATATTTTTTTACCAAGAGTTTCACCATTTTAGTCCAATTGGAAACAAATTAGCTATACATGATTTGAACAAAAACACACAAAATTTTATTAATGAAATTAAAATAAATTACACAAAGATTAAAAAATAAACCACAAAAAAAAAAAAAATGAAGGAAGTTGAGTTGAAGAGGTGCTCGGCACCTCCTGAATCATCCAAATGCAATTGCAATTACTTTATTATTAATAGTTCAATTGCAAATTTCATTTAACAAATAAAATAAATGGTCGACAATTTTGATTTTGATGGCCTTTTCCATTGCATTCAAACAAAACAAATGGCCTACAACTTTGTGTGTTGGGATATATGCCCTAAAGTATAATGTAATATGTAAACGTGATTTTATTTTAAGTAGTAAATGATACAGTTATTCATTTATTAAAATGTTCATTTAAAATTGCATATTATAAATTGTCATTTATGCTCTTGGATACTAAATGTACTTTCATACTTAGTGTATAAGTGTTATACACAAGAGGATTTAAGTCCGAAATTAGTAATCCTAAATAGTCGTATAGAGCAAACAACTATTTGTGATTTATTTACAGCTGTGGTCCATTCCATATTGTATAACGACTTTGATCCGGGTTCGTTCATGTGGTGATATGAGAATGAAGGCACCTTGTATGATGCGATCATATAGGACTAGACCAAGACATAAATGAATTTTTTTTAATATCCGTTAAATAAAGAAATTAATATCAGTCTAACAGATGATCATATATGGGTAATGGGTTGATCTGAATCCTTAGTGTATTACGAACTTCTGCATGGCAGACTGTGTCATTTAATTTACAATGGTGAGGTTGGTAAAGAAATCTTTACCAATAGCTATGAATTTTGGGGACATGGTTTTGTGTGTGGCTGGGGACGTTTTACAAAAATATGGAATCCACTCTTTCTTGCAAGAAGTAGATGAGTATCTTCCTTAAGGGTTGATTCAGTACTTGAACGATTAAAGCGCTCAAGTATTTCTATTATGAATAGAAAGATTTATATTTTAATTTTTTTTATGAATAAATCGTTCATCAGAATGTTCATAGTACTTATGGATTAAATATTTTAAATTTAGATTAATACATGCAAATAAATTAAATAGTTTAATTTAAATAATTTTAAAATTTGGTTATTCGGGAAACGGCAATTAATACGAGACTAGTTATTTATTTTGGTATATATGATAGAAATCTGGATATAAATTCCATAGCCGATTTCGAATGAACGATATTGTGGTTTGCACTCAGGATACAATTCCATGTACAGAATAAAAATAACATAAGTCGCATGTATTTTATTCAAATAGTTTATTTAAATAATTACTTAATCCGGATTTAATTTTTAAACTTAAATAGAGAACTAAAAATTTTAAGAGTTAAAATTGAAATACCTCACTGAAAAGAACATTTAATTAAATTGTTTAATTGAGTTTTTTTTTTATTTTAGACTAATAAAATTAGTGAACAAAATTTTAAGAATTAAAATTTAGAGATATCACTAATAATCCACTAATATTTGTTAGGTTATGTTATTAGTCGTGCATAATCTAAACAAATTAGATACTAGTGTAATAGAAACCTTAAACTATAAAATGGTGAGTGAGAGAGGGATATATGACAATATAACCCACGATCTCCGTTGTTAGTTCGATAATGTGAGATTCAAAAGGTACCTCAAGACGGCTTTATTTCCTCCCCCTACGGGGTATCCATTTTAGGTCAATATCAAGTTCGGATTCTGAGAGGATAGGAACTCTAGTGAATTGACCTACCCTACGGCGACACTTCACTAGTTAAGTCCAATAGGTTAAATCTTAATCAAAATTATTTGATCAAATCAAACAGTGGTTGATTGATATAGGAATAAAAGTTATTCCCGAATATATTATTCAATTGAGATTGTCTCGATCTAATATGAAAATAACTGATATACCCTACAGTGGCACTTATTTGTGGAATGTTAGGTATCTGTGGCATAATAGTTATTTTTAGCTCTCTAATTTATTTTACATGGTCCATGCATCATGTTTAAGTTTATTCCAAAATGCTTGTGATAATATTAATATATAATGATTGAATTTTAAATGCATGTTTGTTAATTAAAATTTCAACTATTTTCTCAAATTATTTCCTTACTTGCTAATGATAGAAATAAGAGAGAAAGTTACGTTAAGTGAAAAGTAACATGAATGTTGTCATGGTCTTTTGAATTCTGTCCTCAAGAAGGAGTGTCTTCATGAGCCAAGCTATACAGGATACTCACAAAAGGTAGGTCGCGTCCAATGAGAAAGCCCGCTGCTACTTGCTAACAGGGATGTCTGATGTTCTTGCTGCATAGTATGAACCAATGGCTACAACATCTATGATGATGGAGTCATTGAAAGACATGTTCAAGTAGCCTTTGGAGCGGTGACATCATGAGGCAATGGTGTTGATGAGTGGTAATAATATCACTATTTCCCACTCATTTAACTTAATATTTTATATAGTTTCTTGAGTTTTGTGAATATTTTGATGTGTTTTGTGTTATTTTGTAGATAAATAAAGTTTCAGGACCCACTGGAGGTGATTTGGGGCCAAAATAATGAAAAACAGACAAAAGGGCATTTTTGTAATTTTATGCGTCGCGACGTGCAAGCCTTTGGCATCGCGATGCCTAACGTGCGCCGAACAATGCTAACGTGCGCCGGGTCCACAAGTCAGAATCTGAGAAGTTTGACTTTGCTAACATGCGCCGTGACACGTGTCACCATCACAGCCGATTTGCTAACGTATGTCGTGCCACGTGTCATCATCCTACGGTGCCGATAGTCGCCATCGACACGTGCAGCCACGTGTCACTCCACGTGTCAGACACGTCATCGACCACATCACCAGTTGACCGAATCAACATGCCACGTCACCACCACGTCATCATCAGCCAATCAGAGCGTGCCACGTGTCATCATTCTATGGTGCCGACAGTCACTTTTGGCACGTGTCGCCACGTCAGCTCAATCATTCAGCTCCCAGACGCCTTGCCACGTGTCAGATAAAGAATCTGAAGCCGACGAATCAGAAAGCGACACGTGTCGCGACGCGACGCGCAAAGCCTTGCGCGTCGCGACTCCCGGAGCCTACTGATGCCTATAAATTCAGCTCGATTTCAGAATTCAAATCATGCATTCCTTGATTTTTTTAAGGACTTTAAGGATTGCATCCTGTGTGTTTAAGTTTTTATAATTTAAATTAAGCATTTTTACTTTTAGTATTTTTAATTATGCATTTTTACTTTTTGTAATAAAATTTTATTTTATTTTATTTTTGTTCTTTTATGTTCAGTAGTTTATTTACTGCTGGGGTAAAGGTGAAGCTTTTTACTTTTATAATTTAGATTAATCTCCCTTAATTATAATATATAAATTATTTAAAACATGACTTAATAAGGATACCGCTATATTGGTCGGTTGGTAATTATTTATAAATTGGTTTTAACCTGACTTAATGAGGATACCGCCTGGTTGGTCGGTTGGTAATTAATTATTAATTTGACTTAATCAGGATACCGCCTATATGGCTGGTTGGTAAATATCACGCAGATTTATATATTATAATAAGAGAGATTTCTAAATTAGAAATAGTAAAGGTAAATTAATCTCACTTCAATTATAATATGTAAATTGTGATTTAATAATATGAATTAAAAGTTGATTCCGCCTTAATGGCTGGTTTTAATTATGTAACATAATGTGACACCGCCTATATGGCTGGTCTTTAGGTGACAGATAATTACCGCCTATATGGCTGGTTTATGGATAAATAATAACACCGCCTTTATGGCTGGTTCAACTTAATTGGATAATATTGGAAATTTCCATATTATAATAATTTGAGATTTCTAAAAGTGGATCCCCTATCCCCATCATTTTATTTTTATTCTAGGGAAGTGATGAAACACAATATTACTAGGCTTAATAATTGATTTAATTATTTATTGGGTAATTCTTTAGTTTGTTTATTGAGTCTTAAGCTTAATGCTTCTTGTTGTCTGCTCACTAATAAGATTGATGTGGTAAACTTAAAATGAACTAGACATAGGGATTTTAGGTTTCAGCCTTAGACTTAATAGCCCACGATCTTCATTGAGGATATATAACCCTTTAATAGATTTCCTTACAGGATAGACATATACCTGTCGGGCGGGGGTAGCCATAATTGGAACTTAATCTTAATGAATCCAGGTAATTTGGTTGACATAGACATATGGTTCAATTGGGTTATACTGGGTATTTGCATCTGACCATCGACAAAGGCTTTTGCATATCTTCGTGTTCCAGGTTAGCAAACTAATTTATTACACATATATAAGAAAATCAATTCATCTTTATATTAATATTGTGTGGAGTCACAACTCTAGATCATTGAGTCTTTTGTTATTTTCCTTAGTATTTTCTTTTGTGTCTTTAAGAATTTTATTTATCAAATCCACATTCAACCAACAAAAGCAATCATTCTTTTCTCCCTATAATTAGATACCTGTAAATAAATAGTATCAATAATTAATAACAACAGTAGGAATTAAGTCCTCGTGGGATCGATATTTTTATACTACTTGAAGAATACGTGCGCTTGCGTTATACATGTGTGTTTACGCCGGTCAGATGTAATATCAAAAAATTCGAAAACTCTTCCGGAAGGATTTTGTATTACAGATCGGGTCTTGGAATGAGACTATATCGGAGAATAAGAGTTTAAGTGTTGAAATATAACTCGGAATATTTTAAAATAGAGATTTAATACATTGGAAATTGTGTGACATGAAATAATTGCTTACGTGATTTACTTATATTATTCTATAAGAAGAACGTTTGTTATTTTGGTTATAAAAAGAGCAACAAAACTCATATCGAGGTGATACTAAAACCATCAGACTCTTGTTTCCAAGACAAATAATTTTCGTGTTGAGCACTTTTCGAAATTTGCATAAAAAAGACCTCAAAATCATGAATTTAGGAAAGACACCAAGAATATGGGCCTGTTTGTAATTCACGGGGACTAGAATACAATTTTCAGAAACTTTTTGTAATATCCAAAAATTTGAAAACTCTTCCGGAAGGATTTTGTATTGCAGATCGGGTCTCGGAATTAGACTATATTGGAGAATAAGAGTTTAAATGTTGAAATATAGCTCGAAATATTTTAAAATAGAGATTTAATGCATTAGAAATCGCGTAACATTAAATAACCGCTTAGCGATTTATGTATATTATTCTATACGAAGGAAGTTTGTTGGTTCGGCTATAAAGATAGCAAACAAACTCCGATTGAGTTGATTCTTGAATCATTGTACTCGTTTTTCCGAGACGAACAAGTTTCATGTTGAACACTTTTGAAATTTACATCAGATGGCCTTCAAAAATATAAATTTCTTTGAAAGCCCCATTACAGGGGTCTGACTGTAATTTTCTTGGGTTAGATTGTAAATTTCAGTAAGATTTCTGTAAATACCCATAGCTTTCTGAAATTGCCAAAAATGACAAAACTACTCAATCCCTTAAACTCGACCCATACCCCTAACTTCACCCCCGATTTCTGGTTGCGCCCAGCCACACCCCGGCCACCGCCGGTCGGCGGTCCACCTTAAAAAGATGCATTGGAGCTCCCCCATCCTCCAGCTTCCGGGGGCCGGCCAATGGACGTCAGAATCCGACGATATGATGTAAAGAAGATACAGAAATGGTTATTCCGATCCTGGCACCTCGCTACATTTAATGACCCGAGCCACCCGCCAAATCGAAGCTCTTAGAGAGTACTACAAGATAGTGATGAAAAGTTTTCCGATCCGTGCTCGGTTGTACGTAAAACGAGGACAAAAAGTGGCGGTGAACATTAATATCAAATGAACAGTATCTTCGATTAAAATTCCGTCGATTCTAGCGTGTTCGTAGGATCATTTGGAGTCGGTATATGCCCTCGAAATCCTGGTAGAACCTCCTGATAAATATTCGTTAATTTCAAGTTTTCCGTTAAATGTTAAGATATTTCCAGTAGCTTCGTATAGTAGCACAATGATGTAAATTGAATTGTTTGAGTATTAGTTTATTGAATATGAGCATTCGGTAGAATCCGAGTGAAAACATAACGAGTATGATCGATCCGATAGAATATGTAAGTTTTTGGTAAAAGTGTGTTTTTGCGTATAAAAATGTATAATGATGTATTGATGATAGTCATGAGTTATTTATGATATTACGAAAATGTTTAGTTAAATTCGGAGAGGTTCGGAGGGCTTATGATCCTTTCGCAGCGTTTTCGAAAACTTTTTGGAGGATTTTCTTGAAACGCATAATTTGTATATTTGAGCTACTTGATGGATATAGAACAATGTATAATGATATATTATGAGTTGTGAAACTAAAATCGCTGAAAACATATTTAATTTGGGTTTTTGCCGGAAGGTTACAGAGTTTATGTTATCAGTAAGTTTTCCATGATTAACGAACATAATCGTTCATATTTTGTGTTACAGATGGGGAAAAAGAAGGGATATCATGGACCCAATATAAGTACCTCACTGAGATCTTGCCTTTGGTAGTCAAGGTATGATTGTTAATTGTATGTTTATACATGTATATAGATATGTGTATAGATTGCAGACTCGTAGAAATATGTAACAGTAGTTATGGAGTCCTAGAAAGAATGAAATGAGAGCTTTTAGAGGTATTTGTTGGACAATTATGACCCATAGCATCACTATTTGTACAGAATATGGTGTTGTTGTACAAATTAACTATGTGACAAAGGAAATTGCTTTTTTGTCATTTGTAATTGGATTACTGGGATATATAAATGATAAAAGTCCATATGATTAGTTCCGGATTGATAAGATATGAGACAGTATAAATCCATGAAGGTTTAATCATTAAAACATCCATAGTCGGAGTATTATCGAGATTGGACATCGATAATGCGGAATACACTAGTATTGCACTTGTGCGTGTTATGGGAGCATAACGACATAGTTCTCATATATTTGGGTATTGGATACTCATGCAAGTGTAATAGGAGGTTGTGTTTACCGATGGTATGGAAACAGCTTCGCTCTGGATAGACCCCTCGGAATTCCATTGGTAGTATGACTATGTGTCTATGGAAGTCCGAATCAGGGTAGGTGTATTTGGTCTTAACCTGAGACTTGCACCGCTAATACTTGCGACAATCAATGTACTTTGGTTTTGGTCGTCCAGGGCTTTAACCTGTTTTATTTACGCCTCTTCTGGGTATATTGAGAATCGTAGTGTATTGGGTGTGATGTCAAGATGGAAGTATCACTCCAGTCATATGGAGATGATGATCACGTAAGATACGAAACTGGTGCTCTTATATGCTGCAGCTATCGAGATAATATGACTAGGTCATGTTTATCCTATTATAGAGACTAGTTACCAGAGATCCGATATATACTTCGTACGGGGCAGACACAATTCCAGCCCCAAGCCTAGCATGTGACATCCGATACTGGATCGCAATACGCAATACGACATATACTACGCCTGATATAGATTACATATTCCTTTAAGAATATTTCTGGAGAATTGGGTAGGCACGGTTGTGGGACACAGGACTGGACGACACATGCTGTTCCAGGCTCGCGGCCTGGTTGGGAGTACGGAATAGTCCGGGGGACTAAACCGGAGAATAATGGAGTCGCCACCTGGTGTTAACCAGGAAAATGAGATTTAAGGCCGCACTCACCCCTCGCAAGGGAAGACCTCAAACCGTTGGGTTCAGAATGGTCCCTTACTTATGTCACTTGTAATGAAAGGATTTATTTAATAATTTAATCAAGTTTAAGTAACACTTATTTCCAAGAGTATCATGCTTCTAAATTCACATGCATACATCAACAAGTTCATCTAAATTTACATGTAACACATTTCCGAATTTGCATACAGCCTATTAGCATGTAATATATGTCTCAATTTGCATACATAAAGATTAACATACGGCAAGCATACAAGTTAATAAACACATTATACTCATACATGTGGGGAGTATAGATGAACGACACTTACACAATCTTGCATAATGCATAGAAACAATCAGGTTTATTATATGAAGGAATAGCTACTAGGGACAATTATGTACGAAATCTGATGAAAATAACTCAGTTCAGTGGGTGTGCGTTCGCGTAGCGTTCGAGAACGCGTTCGAACGGTAAACAGAAGGTTCACGTTCGTATAGTGTTCGAGAACGCGTTCGAACGGAGCCAGACCTGATGCATGAAACACTAAGAAGATGCGTGCGCGTTCGCGTAGCGTTTGATAACGCGTTCGAACGGTAAATAGAAGGTTAACGTTCGTATAGCTTTCGAGAACGCATTCGAACGGAACCAGACATGATGCATGATGAAACTAAGAAAATACGTGCGCGTTCACGTAGCGTTCGAGAATGCGTTCGAACGGTAAACAGAAGGTTCGCGTTCGTGTGGCGTTCGAGAACGCGTTCGAACGGAACCAGACCTGATGCATGCAACACATTCATAGACAAACAAATCCACAATGTGGGACCTCATGTATCCGATTGAACTCATCTCACATCCGATTGAATATACACCAACCAGTGCGGCAAATAGGGGACCTTTAATCCGACTTACTAAGCCCATGCACTCGATCGTATCATGCATACAAAGATAAAGGCAATCACATCCAACTTGGTATGCCCGATTGAACATATCTTACATTCAATCGAACACACATCAACCGGCGCAGCAAAGCATCGTGGTAAAGGATTTTAACCCCTCCAAATAGGGGACCTTTAATCCGACTTACTAAGCTAATGCGCTCGATTGTATCATACATACAAAAATAAAGGCAATCACATCAAACTTGGTATACCCGATTGAACATATCTTGCATTCAACTGAACACACATCAACTGGTGCGGCAAAGCATCATGGTAAATGATTTTAACCCCTCCAAATAGGGGACCTTTAATCCGACTTACTAAGCCCATGCGCTCGATCGCATCATGTATAAACAAGTAACATGCAGAATTTAAATAACGAATAATAAATAAATCAAAGCAACATAAAACAAAAGAAGGTGCCGTTTACTCAAGCAGTACGTGGAGTTGTATCCTGAGTACAGATCATACTACCGTCCATTCGAAATCGGCTATGAAATTTATGTCCGGGTTTCCATCCGATATACCGCTAGAGTTGACACATCTTTCATTTTATTCCAAGGCCACAACATACAATATTTCACAATTCATGCACTTTCTATCTATTCAAGGGCCACAACATGCTTCACTAAAAAATAATCATGCAAACGGAACTCAATAAATAATAAAAATACAACTGAAAATGAGTGTGAAAAATACCCTCAGGTCTAACCTTTTTATGTCGACTTTCGGACTCGCGTTTCACGGCCGTCGGAAGTCAATATCTTTAATTTGTTATAATTGATTTTAATTAGGCATGACATCATTTTAATTTAGTATGTGATTTTGTTTAGTTAGGAAGTTAATATATTTGATTTGTCTTAATTAGGTATAATTATATTTTATGTTTTATTTAATTGGTAAATGGTTTAATTATTTTATTTAATTCAATTACATTATATAATTAATATTTAATTTAATTTCCCTTGTGTTTTAAATGTGTTTTATTAATTGGGATGTGTTTTATGGGCTTTGGTGGGCTAATTGGGCTGGGGTGTGAGGCTAGCAACAAAACCAGAAATACTGACTCCGTTCGAACGCCCCTTCGAACGCTACACCGAACGCCCGTAATCTGCTTGACGTTCGAACGAAGTAACGAACGCAGCACGAACAAAAACAGTGAACTTGCGAAATGAATCCGATGACGTACTTATTCTGAATTTCCCATGCCGACCTCCTTTTCCCGCAATATCCTTAACTAAAAAGGTAGTGCCTCCAACTGAGACTCATCATCGGGTTTCACATGCAAAAATGCAATGCCTACAACGGTGCTTTGCTAGAAGCCAACCATCTCTTGTAAAACGGTAAAAATGTAGTACTAGGTACGTACGTGTTCGGATAGTCCGACGACCGGATTTACTGCCAATATATCCGGGAATCTCATGGGTCGCTTACCGAAGATTCACCGATGATGTATGACTTGCACATAATTAATCTGGGATTAATTAGTAGAGAGAAAAAATTAATCTAGGATTAATTACAGAGATATTTTATCTGGGATAAAATATTATTTAAAGAGAGAAAACGATTAATTTGGAATTAATCGATAAAATAATATATTCGATATATTATACGAAATTAGATTTCGACGCGTAATTAAAATTGGATTTTTATTCGGACGAACGAGTTAATTTAGAATTAATTCGCTAGCGACGTGAATAGTAATTTTGCTAGGCATAATTATTTAATTAAATTTGATTTAATTACGTCGCAACGAAAAATTCATTAATTCGGAATTAGCGAACCAGAGCCCGGGAGTGTTTGCGGGACCACTCGCATTTTGAATCAAGTGGGGCCCACGCGTCACATCAAGCGTCACATTATTAGTCACTTTGAGTGATGTGATGCAAGTCACTTTTTGGTGATGTGAGTTGTTGGAGGCATTAATGCCTTGTACAAATTTTGGAAATTGAATTTTTGGTATTAGATTTTAGAAATCAAAATACACAAAAAACCAACTCATCTTCTTCTCTCCCTCTTCTCTCCACTCACGGCAATGGAGCCATTTTTCTTCTCTTGGGCGTGAAGCTAGGCTTCATTTTCTTCATGATTTTTTTGCAAAATCTCAAGAGCTAGCACTCAAAAGAGTCTCACAAATGTGATAGGGAAACTCATTCATGAGCATGGAATCCATTCACAAAGCTTGGAGCTTGGAGCACACAAATGGGACCTTGGCCGCCGAAACTTGGAGCACAAAAGAGGAGCTTGGCCGAGAGCTTCAATGGAGCAAGGAAAATTTTTGTGTTCATCGCATCGTAAATCCGATCAAAGTGAATATTTCCGCAACTTTACTTTGATGTATTCACATGTTTTCATAGCTTAATTGATCTTGGGATGACTTAGAAAACCCAACAATGGTATCAAGAGCCTTGATTAAGCATGAAATTGAATTAGGGTAAAATTGATTTGAGCATGATTTGATGAAATTGATTGTTTGAATATGCTTGAATGATGATAACTTAGAGTTATGCATGATCAATTTGATGAAAATTGAATTGGATAAGAGTATCCCCAAAAATTAGGCTTGGCCGAAAGTTGATGATACCCTAATGTCATGGTAATTTTTGTTCTTTTGATCATTGGAAAGACTTGGGAAATGTTGATTTGAGTTTCAATTGGATTGAAATCGGAATTGGACATTAAATCCCCAAATTGCCGTGAGCAATATATCATGGAAATGATATGATTTTTTGATTCAATAGTGTTGGACATGTGTTGATGATGATAAGCATGATTAATTAGTGTAATTGGTATTTTGGAAATGTTAATTTGACTAATTAATTATGGCTAAAGCACTTTAGTTAATTAAATTGTGAAATTTGGAATTTTAGAATTTAATTAGTTGGGCTAAATTTGGAATTGGGCTTGAAACGTTGTATTTGGGCTTAATGGGCTTGGTTGGGCCAAGTTTGGTTTAGGATAATTGGTTGGATCCAATTGGGCCTAAAACCATTTCCATAAAGTCCAAATATGATTAAATGGGCCTTTAATATTTTAATTGGGCCTAATGGGCCTAAATTGATTTTTGGCAAAGGTTGATTCCTTATTGGGCTTTGGTTGCCAAAGTCCATGCCTTATAAATTAATTGAAAGCCCATTGGACTTTAATTAAATTGACATTGGATGTTAATTGGGCTTTGAGACCCGTAAAGATTAGATTTAGAATCTAAGTCGCAAAGGCTCATTAATAAAGTGTAATTATTTAATTTGGAATTAAATAAAGAATTAGTATTGAATACAATTAAAGTGGATTTAATGTTGTAGTTTGATATAATTCGAGAATTCGTACTTTGAGTACTTATTCTTAAAACGAGTTTGACTCGCGCAAATCAAATCGTTGTTTGAACATTGGATGGTCATTAATCTCAGATTAATTAATTGGATTAGATTGATTGATAACATGCTTTGTGTGAATACATGGATGTTATGTATGAATAATATATAGCAGAGCAGAAATAATGAAACAATGAGCAAACCAGAAAAACAACAAGCTTTAATCCTTCCAGCGACGGCCAAACGCACTTCCGAGAAGCACCTTAAAAGGTAAGACCTGATGGCACCCTTTACTATATTTATTTTTTTCTTCTGGACGCGACATGCTTGGTTGGACGTGAAATATGTCCAGTCGGGTATGCGAGGTCCTACATCAAAGGCGGCCAAATCTGTCGGTCACATTTTCATTTTTTAGCATTTTGTCGTTTATCTTTTTATATTTACTTCTATGGTTATTTTATTATTTTTATTTATCTTTTTGTTTATTTACTGTTATGTTATTATTCCACATTTATTTTACTGTTTATCTTTATTTTATTTTATCGCATTTATTTTATCATTTAGGTTTTATCTATTTACTTTTATTGTTATTTTATTATTTCGCCCATTTTCTATGCCCGCTTATATTGCATTAACGATTATGTGTGGTATTATCCCTTGTGGTATATCGGATGGAAACCCAAATATAAATTCCGTAGCCGAAGCTGAATAGATGGTAGTGTGGTCTGTACTTGGGATATAACTCTACGTACCGCTCGGGAAAATACTCATATATGCGTGTTTATTGGTGCTATTTTTGTAAGAATGTTCGAACGCGTTTTTCAACGTAACTCGAATGCAAGTATTATGCCTCACTCCATTCGAACGAGTCTTCTAACGCTACATGAACGCATCGCGACGCGGGGTGAGTACGGCCTTAAATCATTTCCCAGTTCACACAGGGTGGTGACTCCTTTATTCTCCGGTTTAGTTCCCCGTAGCCTACGTCGTACTCTCTATGGGTTGCAAGCCCAACAGTGTCGTGTTCCCCGAACATCATAGGCATAGCGGTAAACCCCGCTTTGCTCCTACACTCAGCACGCATCACGACGTAAAGCCAAAATCAGGGCATAACTTTAATTTTTCATGCCTAGTTTGCTAAACATTCTTCCCACAATTTCATACTACAATTTCTACTCATCCTTTCTTTAACTTCAATGTTAATACTTGCTAAACCGACAATCCTTAATCCAATTTAACTCTTTAATCTTAAAGTCCCAATTTGCTTAATTCTTAGAGTTTCAAGTACTTGGTCTTTACTTAAAACATTCTGTTTCATGATTATTATGCCACTAAATGCAATCCTTAAAATGCTACTAACATCCACATGTCATCACATCAATAAAATTATTCAATCCAAAATTTGGGTCAAATGACCATACCTTTTTTTCTTTGATTTCCTCCATTCTTCAAGTCTCCAATGGTTAATAATGTCATTCTTCTTAGCTTGTTGTATGAGGGTTTACATTTGTTTCATCATCTTTCCTTCTTCTTCTTTCCCATTCTTTCTTCTTCTTATCCTCTTTTCTTCTTCCACGTTTCCTTCATTTTCCTTTGAATTTTTGAGGAAATATGAATAGTATCCTCATTTTATAATAGGGCCATTTAAAATTAGAAATATTTAGAATTTTGTGGAAACTTTGAGAATTTACTAGAATGACCCTTGGGTACTATTTATCTGAATTTTTGATCTGTATTTTTAACCCATTTCTATTTCAAATTTGGAAATATATTGAACGCAGAAGTTATAGGTCTCGATCTCCGTTTTCCGGAGATATACAATTCATAAATATCGGTGTTCATATGAGAAAGTTACAGCCCAAATACCATGGGCTGTCCGCAGTGGAACATTATACAGTTTCGTATCGTAATTTCGAGGAATTCACCTATTGTCCCCAAAGTCATTTCATGAATGTATATGTGTTCAAACATTATTTATAATATGTAACACTCGTTCCATGATGTAACAGTATCGGGAATTTTGTCGTTACCTTTAAAACTATCATGTTGGATTTGAATGATATGTCATAGAAGTCATAACTAAGATTATACTCTATTTTTGTCTGCATGGACTTTACTTTACAGTAAACTATTTCATATTATTTGAGTTCTATTATGAGTTAGCAACAAAAACCTTCATCAACTGGCTATTCATTCTCTAGCTAATAGTATGGATTGCTCTTTTCTTATCTTAATATCTATTTCATGCATAACTCCTGAATTCTTGATTGAAGGTATTACTAGCCTTGCTTCGTAAATTCCTGCAGAATACTCTATCAAATTACAACTACTGTTTGCCTTACAGAATCTCATTTTCAAACTTCTAACATCCCAACATTACTTGTCTGTATATTCTTTTAAGCGCTGTTTTACACTCATAGGCTAGTATTCGCTCCATAATTTAACTCTCTATTTTCTCACTAAGCTTAACTGCTTCAGGGTTATGTTCTTTAAGTTCTCACTGTTGGGAAAGCGGCCGCGAGTGCGCAGCGGAAAATCAAATAAAAATTATGATGCCGATATCCTTTGCCCAAGACCCATTTGTTTTGATTATTCTACAAGCCTAGGCATGTTACTATATATTCTAAGCATAAAAACTCATAAAACATGCAAAGAACATAAACCTAAACATGCTAACTATCATAAGAACTTTAATTAAAATAAAGAAAGAAAATGACTTACTTGAACCGAAGACTCTTTCAGTCCTCCCTCAAATCTACAAGCTTTTCTCGAACTCAGCAAGCCCTTCCACATTCCAAAGAGCCACCGAAGTGTATGGCCTCCAAAGGTGCACACACCAAAGTCAAAACTCAACGGCAAGACTACGCCTTGAGTGCACGGGTATTTTGTTATTGGTGCCAGCCTAGGCAAATACCTCAAAACTTTTAACTCGAGGTTCCTCTAGTCAATTAGACTTAAGGATCCTCAAAATCAGTGGCTTACACTTAAACTTTAGAGTTGCTCACTTATATAAACCCAAGATATGAAAGGTTTGGTGCAAAAATTTGTAAAGAATTCTTTGGGTTTATATAGGTGCTCCAAAGACAACAAAATTAATTAAGAATCCGATGTGGGATAAATGCTAATTTAATCTTAGCCATTGGATCTTAATTTAGTGTTTAATGAGATTATAAAACCTAATAAGAAGTTTGGGCCGAATTGGAATTCAAAACAAATAACAATAAATTTTTTTTTACTATTCACATTTTTTTTTTATATTTATTTATTTATTCCAATTCCCAAAGTGCCCCTATCGTCATTCACCAATCCCTAAGCCACTATGGAACCTCATAAATGATCTGTTCAATAATTAAACACATTGAACCATTTATGAACAATTCCTACAGCAATCATATATGCTGTTAAATTTGTACTGTGCACTTGTTAACCATTGATTTCGACTTTGTTGTGTGTGACCTTTTGGGTCCCCTCAAGTTGGACATGAAATGAATCGTGATAATTTAATCGAACATAAATTATCCTCCGATCAGATGGTCGTTCGATTTCAATGACCAAGGTTGACATCTAGCAACATGCCAATGCCCCCAAATGAGAAGGAAAGATATATACCCATTCTGTATGCGATTTACATATGATACGGTCCCTCGCCTCACTGTATCCCCACCGTTTGACCTAGGGTATGGAAAGTGTCTACCCATATAGTCAAAGTATGATGTTGATAGTGTCATGAATCGTGCTAACCCAAGAATCTCACATGATTCTTCCGCTGCGGCCACAGTCTCAAGCACTGATCACACATATCAACCCGCGAACTGGAATACTACTCTTATAAGAAAATTTATCCGAGAGAGTGGCGATTCTCTGTTGTATCTTACAAACTTCATGTGTTTCAACAAATGACCCAATCATACCCTTATGACCGGATCTTTTGAACCGGGGAAAGAGAATGTCAAAGTTATTTGATCCACACATAAGATTGTAAAGACCTCAAGTCTAAGGACTAGTCATACAATCGATACATGAAAGTTCTCACAGACACATGGGATAAACACTCCATGTGAAAACTTTCGGCGGTCAGTTCGATGGACACGAGCAACTCATGCATCCATGTGATACACCAAGCGGACGGATCTCCGCTAGTAGCCTATGAGATCGGCTACCCCACTTAAGGGCGGATCATATCATCATGTTAGTCTCTCCGCTTTGTGAACGCCCAGATTATTCACAAAACTATGACTAGAAACGTTTAAGAGTAATGATTCTCATAAGGCGTGGAAGCCATCATCTTATTACTCCAAGGGCTTTATTACAGTGTTTGATGATTCATATAAGTTATGTAAGACACGTATAATAAAGATTGCCATTTTATTAATTAATGAAAATATTACAAATACATGTACATATAGCCCATCCACAAGTTGGTATAGGGCATATCCCTAACAATCTCCCACTTGCACTATAGCCAACTAGTATGAATCTGGACACCATACTCTCGGGTGTACTATCATGCTTTTGTTGAGTCAGCCCTTTAGTCAGAGAATCTGCAAGATTATCTTCTGTGGGTATTTTCTCTATAATAACTTCTTTTTTTCTCAACAATCTCCCTGATGAGATGAAATCGCCTGAGTACATGCTTGGATTTCTGGTGGGACCTTGGTTCCTTTGATTGAGCAATGGCGCCCGTGTTGTCACAGTACATCGTGACGCCATTCTTTATCGCGGGAAACACTTCCAGCTCCGTGATGAACTTCTTTATCCAGACTGCTTCTTTAGCTGCCTCAGATGCTGTAATATACTCGGCTTCAGTGGTGGAGTCCGCTGTAGTTGACTGCTTTGAGCTTTTCCAACTGACAGCACCGCCATTCAAAGTAAACAGATATCTATTTTTGCGATCTGTGTCATCCCTATCGGTCTGAAAGCTCGCATCAATAACCAATGACTTTCATCTCAGAACAATCTCCGTATGTCAAAACACATCCTTAGTTCTTCTCAGATACTTGAGGATTGTTTTGACAGCTGCCCAGTGTTGCTCACCAGGATTTGCCTGATACCTGCTCGTTATGCTAAGAGCATAAGAGACATCAGGTCTTGTACATAGCATGGCGTACATGATCGATCCTATTGCTGAAGCATAAGGGATCCTACTCATACGCTCTCTATCTGAATGAGTATGTGGACATTGCTCCTTAGATAATTTGATTCCATGACAAGTAGGTAAATTACCTCTTTTGGAATCTTCCATTTTGAATCTTTTCAAAACTTTATCTATGTACGTAGATTGAGAAAGTCCTAACAACCTATTTAATTCTTAAGGATGTAGGCTGCTTCTCCCAAATCTTTCATGGAGAAATTCTGAGATAACCATTGCTTGGTGGCTTGCATCATGGGAATATCATTCCCGATGATTAATATGTCATCGACATATAATACAAGAAAATACAACACACTCCCACTACTTTTCCTGTAAACACAAGGCTCGTCTACATTTTTGATGAAGTCAAATTCTTTGATTGTCTCATCAAATCGTATATTCCAACTTCTGGAGGCTTGCTTGAGTCCATAAATGGATCGTTTAAGCTTGCATACTTTATTATGATCATCCTTAGATGCAAACCCCTCAGGTTGTGTCATATAGACTTCCTCTACGAGGTTCCCATTAGGAAAGCTGTTTTGACATCCATCTGCCAAATCTCATAATCAAAGTGTGCAGCTAGTGCCAGTAAAATTCGAATGGACTTTATCATTGCAACAGGCGAGAAGGTTTCGTCATAGTCAATTCCTTGGATTTGTCTATAACCTTTCGCCACCAACCTAGCCTTATAGGTTTGGATGTTGCCTTCTGCATCAGTTTTACGCTTGTAAATCCACTTGCAGCCTATGGTTTTATCCCTTCAGGTGCATCCACCAAGTCCCAGACTTGATTCTGATACATAGAGTCTATTTCGGATTTCATGGCCTCAAGCCACTTGACTGAATCAATGTCACGCATTGCTTCTCATCATAACTGGTGGGATCGTCATTATCAATGACCTGATCATGTTCCTCATCAATATGGAAACCATATCTTTCAGGCTCATGTCTTTCCCTACCAGACCTTCTAAGTTCATAACCTTGTGGTTGTTCCGTCGCTGCCCTTTTGAGGGGCCTGGGGTTTAGTTCTATGTTAGTTTGTTCTTCTCGTACCTCATCGAGGTCAAGTCTACTCCCACTATATTTCTTGAGAAGGAATTCATTCTCTAGAAATTTAGCATTTCGTGAGACAAATGTTCTTTGTTCATTTGGGACGTAGAACACGTATGCTCTTGAGTTCAAGGCATATCCTACAAACTTACATTTAACTGCCCTATCATCCAATTTGTTAGTTTGTGTGAGCTTAACATATGCGTCACATCCCCAAACTCTTAGATAACTAAGACTAGGACGTTTCCCAGACCATAACTCATATGGTGTTTGACTAACAGTCTTGGAAGGAACTTGGTTTAGTAGTAGTGTTGCAGTTTCTAAAGCAAGACCCCAAAATGAAAGAGGTAGATCCGTGTCTGGCATCATTGATCGGACCATATCTAATAATGTCTGATTTCTCCTTTCGGAGACCCCATTATGATGTGGAGTTCCCGGAGGAGTCCACTGGGAAACAATGCCATTTTCTCTCAAGTAATCTTGAAATTCGTTGCTTAAGTATTCACCACCTCGGTCAGACCTTAGTGACTTAATACTTTTATAAAGCTGGTTTTCTACTTCAGCTTTGAAGTCTTTGAATTTCTCAAAGGCTTTAGATTTGTACCGCATAAGGTACACATACCCATATCGCGAGTGATCATCGATAAAGGTAATGAAGTAGGAGAATCCACCTCTAGCGGTGACTGACATTGGTCCGCATACATCAGAGTGTATGAGTTCTAATGTCTCCGCTGCACACGTGTCCTTTACCTTTGAAGGGTAATTTGGTCATTTTACCAAGTAAACAAGACTCACAAGTTCCATAAGGTTCATATTTGAAGGGTCTGAAATACCCATCCTTATGTAGCTTAGTTAATCTTGTTTCATTGATATGACCTAAGCGACTGTGCCATAGAAGTGATTCATTGAGATTATTCGAGTTAACGTTGTATATATTAGAGGTTGAACATTCTTTGTTAGTTTGTAAGACATAGATACCATTATTCAAAATACCATCTCCATATTTTATTTCATTGAAATAAATAGAACATTCATTACAACTTATTAGGCATGAAAAGCCTTTATTACATAAAGAAGAAATTGAAATGATGTTCTTTACTAGAGAAGGTACATAAACACAATCTTCTAAGTCTAAAACTAAACCATTCGGCAAAACTAATGAATAAGTCCCCACGCACAATGCAGCCAGTTTTGCTCCATTACCCATGCGTAAGTCAACCTCCCCATGACGGAGTCTCCTACTGTTTCTCAGGCCCTGCACATTGTTACACAAGTGAGTCCCACAACCGGTGTCACACCCCAAGTAGAAGGTTCAGAGTTTTTGAGAATATAGTTCAATCATATACAACATACCTGAAGCATTGGGCTTCTTGGCCTCTTGGGCTTCCCTAGCTTCCTTGGCTTTCAAGGATCTGCAGTCTTTCTTCCAATGACCCTTCTTTTTCCAAAAAGAAACATTTTCCCTTTCCCTTTTTCTTCTCCACCTTACCATTGGGCTTTAGGTGATCTGGAGCCTTGGCCTTGCCCTTATTTTTCTTTGGGCCTCGTGGCTTCAGGTCCGTACCCGTAAGCATGACGGAGGTTTTAAGCTCCGGTTTCAAGTCCTTCTCTGCTTGCTTTATCAGATTGTGCAATTCTGCTAAAGTAGCTTCTTTATCAGACAATGAAACTGCATAATAAAGTTAGAGAAGTCTTTTGGTAAGGACTGAAGAATTAGATCGTGACCTATCTCATGATCCATGATGAACCCGAGGTTGGCCAATTTTTCAATGTGGCCAATCATCTTAAGCACATGTCCACTAACAGATCCTTCCTTATACCTTGTTTGGAATAAGGCACATGACACTTGGAATCTCACGGTATGAACGGAAGTTGCATACAACTCCTTCAAGTGAAAGATGATGGTTTGAGCATCCATATCTTCGTGAGCTTTCTGAAGTTCGTCTGACATAGAGCCAAGCATTATGCAAACTGCTTGCTCATCATCATCGACTGTTTTTCTTCCAAGCATCAAATGTATTTTGGTCAGCATCTTCTGCGGGTTCAGGGGGAAATGGTCTTTCAAGAACATAGAAAATCTTTTCTTGTCGTAAGACAATTTTAAGGTTTCTAAACCAGTCATTGTAGTTGTCCCTTTTGAGCTTATGCTCATCAAGGATGGAACGAAGTGATACTCTGTTTTCCATTTGAATGTTTGTGAAATATTTTAACCCACCTGTTAAGAGAGAATGTTAAAATTAGGAATATGTTTTCATTAATGTTTCATAATAACATGGGCTTTTAATATTATGAAGTTGCTCCCACTCAATTGTTTTAAAATTTTAAGCAAATCGCATCAACCCCAATATGATGGATTTCTTGTGGGCAAGGATCCCATTATCATCATTTCATAACTCCGACTAGGGCCGGTCGTTATAAAATACAATAATTAGGTAGGTTTCCAACCAATTTATGATATAATCACAATTCCTTGATCATTGGTTGGGCAATCAAACATGCCATAGCTTATGCTAGTCCTCGTGGACACCCAATCTTTGCCACTAAGTTATAAGACCACGCCTAAGGGTCGCTGCGTCTTATGACTCAGAAAAGTCAAACCATTTTCAATAGTATGATTTAGGGACAAATTGGTATTGGTCAGTCTGGTAAAGCCTAGTCCTGCCAATACGGTTTAAGCCCTTTGGGTCTATACTTTACAATGGGAGGTAAATTTTAGACTTAAATTATTATTGAGGATTTTAGCAAGTTTAAGTGAATAACTGTCAAATGGATTCCTCCATTGAAAATTCCCCAGAGGGAGGGTGGAGCGAACTCTCTTAAATACCCTTACCTCTTAGGCTCTTATTGCCTTGGTGACAGGAATAAACAATAGATCCTCCAAATTAGTCCAACACTTTAAATATGCTTTAAGGTAAGCTTTGAGTAAATGATTATCTAGATGTCTTCACAGCTTTTCCTTTTGGCTATAAAAAGGTAGTGAGTGAAGGAAGACACCAAATCATTATCTAACTCTAGTAATACCTTTGGTTAAATTAACTTTAGTTTGGAAAGTTTTATTAACGCCTTGGTCCCACCCCACTTGTATCTTTTATAATGTCTTTTATTATAAACAAGTGATTTATATTTATTAGCCTTAAAGGTAATAAATCTCTAAGTTCATCACAGAATAATTACTTAGCTAAGGGATAAGCAATACACTCTCTATTTCTTCTTAGAAAGTCTCTAGATGCTTGCACCCTAAAATAATCATGCCAATTCTAATCATACATAGAATCATCAAGCATATGAGTTTTAATATGTTGGAATTATTTTAGGCATTAAATAACTTTGATTAATATTTAATTATGATATTGCATTTTATTTTATCAAATAAATTTACTATTCACGTTTTTTTACAGATGCGTGAACTTTAAATGCAATTTCACAATTCAAATCTTAACCAAATCATGCAAAACTTGTGCCTAAAATTAATTTCAGGGTGTTAGCTTTCCAACGAGCTTTTACAAACCCAATTTCGAGTTCAAATGAGAGAGAACTAATCAAAACAAAAAGTGCGCTGATACCACTGTTGGGAAGCGGCCGCGAGTGCGCAGCGGAAAATCAAAAAAAAATATGATGCCGCTATCCCTTTGCCCAAGACCCCATTGTTTTGATTATTCTACAAGCCTAGGCATGTTACTATATATTCTAAGCATAAAAACTCATAAAACATGCAAAGAACATAAACCTAAACATGCTAACTATCATAAGAACTCTAATTAAAATAAAGAAAGAAAAAGACTTACTTGAACCGAAGACTCCTCCAGTCCTCCCTCCAATCTACAAGCTTTTCTCGAACTCAGCACTCTTCCACGTTCCAAAGAGCCACCCAAGTGTGTGGCCTCCAAAGTGCACACACCAAAGCCAAAACTCAACGGCAAGACTACGCCTTGAGTGCACGGGTATTTTGCCCTTGGTGCTAGCCTAGGCAAATACCTCAAAACTTTTAACTCGAGGTTCCTCTAGTCAATTAGACTTAAGGATCCTCAAAATCAGTGGCTTACTCTTAAACTTTAGAGTTGCTCACTTATATAAACCCAAGATATGAAAGGTTTGGTGCAAAAATTTGTAAAGAATTCTTTGGGTTTATATATGCTCCAAAGACATCAAAATTAATTAAGAATCCGATGTGGGATAAATGCTAATTTAATCTTAGCCATTGGATCTTAATTTAGTGGTTTAATGAGATTATAAAACCCTAATAAGAGTTTGGGCCGAATTGGAATTCAAAACAAGTAACAAATAAAATTTTTTTACTATTCACATTACTATTCACAATTCTTTTTAATTTATTTATTCCAATTCCCAAAGTGCCCCTATCGTCATTCACCAATCCCTAAGCCACTATGGAACCTCATAAATGATCTGTTCAATAATTAAACACATTGAACCATTTATGAACAATTCCTACAGCAATCATATATGCTGTTAAATTTGTATTGTGCACTGTTAACCATTGATTTCGACTTTGTTGTGTGTGACCTTTTGGGTTCCCCTCAAGTTGGACATGAAATGAATCGTGATAATTTAATCGAACATAAATTATCCTCCGATCAGATGGTCGTTCGATTTCAATGACCAAGGTTGACATCTAGCAACATGCCAAGGCCCCCAAATGAGAAGGAAAGATATATACCCATTCTGTATGCGATTTACATATGATACGGTCCCTCGCCTCACTGTATCCCCACCGTTTGACCTAGGGTATGGAAAGTGTCTACCCATATAGTCAAAGGTATGATGTTGATAGTGTCATGAATCGTGCTAACCCAAGAATCTCACATGATTCTTCCGCTGCGGCCACAGTCTCAAGCACTGATCACACATATCAACCCGCGAACTGGAATACTACTCTTATAAGAAAATATTATCCGAGAGAGTGGCGATTCTCTGTTGTATCTTTACAAACTTCATGTGTTTCAACAAATGACCCAATCATACCCTTATGACCGGATCTTTTGAACCGGGGAAGGAGAATGTCAAAGTTATTTGATCCACACATAAGATTGTAAAGACCTCAAGTCTAAGGACTAGTCATACAATCGATACATGAAAGTTCTCACAGACACATGGGATAAACACTCCATGTGAAAACTTTCGGCGGTCAGTTCGATGGACACGAGCAACTCATGCATCCATGTGATACACCAAGCGGACGGATCTCCGCTAGTAGCCTATGAGATCGGCTACCCCACTTAAGGGCGGATCATATCATCATGCTAGTCTCTCCGCTTTGTGAACGCCCAGATTATTCACAAAACTATGACTAGGAACGTTTAAGAGTAATGATTCTCATAAGGCGTGGAAGCCATCATCTTATTACTCCAAGGGCTTTATTACAGTGTTTGATGATTCATATAAGTTATGTAAGACACGTATAATAAAGATTTCCATTTTATTAATTAATGAAAATATTACAAATACATGTACATATAGCCCATCCACAAGTTGGGTATAGGGCATATCCCTAACTCACATCTCTGACTATCTTTGGGGCTTAGCACTTCATAATACAAGTCAGATTCTTTTATGACCTCTTGCTCACTAGTGCTATCTCTAATGGCTTTTGTACTATAATGTCAATCTCAATGTTTCATTATCTTTATTAAATGACTAAATGTATGGAACTTTAGTTCATTATCATACTAATACTGAGAATCTTATTAATACAGTCTTCTATCATCGCTTACTTGTATTCTCTTCTACTATTATTGCACCTTGACAAATTCCATTTCAACCCTTTAACTTATTGACTCTTTTTTTTTCTTTCTTTCTTGTTCATTTCTATACTTGAAATTTTTGTGTTTATAATCCGTTCCCTTATCAGAAGAATATCATCTCTTGCATGTCCCTATCCATGTCTAACGCCATCCTTTTATAGTCCCGTGACTACTAAACTAATACTTTATCTCTTTTCGCTCCATCAAGACAACTTCTCTTTTAAGTCTCTGACTTAGAGTTATTTTCCTTTTCTATTATGTTCTTGTACTATTTCTAAAGGTTTCATGTTTCAGTCTCATTCCACTACGCATTCACTTGTTTCTCTGAATATCTTGTGGCGAAGATTGAAGTCTATCTTTACTGCTATTGCCTAATGAGGATTGGGAGGGTGGGGTTTGTTCTGGAGATTTCTAATTGCGGCGTCGTCACTAGTTACATGTGCTTCTTATGCGCGTGTTGCTTATCTATGAGCTTAAGACTGTATTATTTGCATATCTGGTGTTAGCTCCCAGACTTAGGTACTTCTGCTAAAAATCACCTGAATTATCTTCTTCAACTTTACTCATAATTAACCTCTGGCTATTGGTCATACTACTTCTTACTGAGAACTTCCATAAGGCTCATACTCTCTAAAACTTCTACCGAACTTCCATTATTATTCCTTTCTAAGCTTTGCTTTGTTATTCAGCTTTCCTTCTTATCTCGATTTCTTGAATCTCTTAAGTCATCACTTCTTTGGAAACTTCATATGTTAACACATGTTATGACATCGCTACCAATTCTTTGGCTTGGATACTACACTTTTACTAATCCTGTAAAAGTTGGGTGTCTAAGCTATAGGAAACTCTGTATAAGTCAGGTATCTTACTTCTACGTTGTTATATGTTGCTTACTTTGATTCCTTACTCTTTTTGACCTTTACTTTTTGGAGGCTATATGCTCCACTGTTCAATTATCTTACTATCTCATGATTTGTCCATCATATCCCACTCATTTCCTTACTTATTCAAATCCTTGCTAAGCTCTAAATTAAGGGGTATACAAATGCTTCCCACTTCTGATTGAGTGTTTTTATATTTACTGAAGTAAAGGTTACAAGAATGAAGAATTATTGTTCGCTATGTCGGGACCTGAATCGACTACTTCATGTCTTAGGGTTTCATAACCATATCACCCATTCTAAGGTCTCCATTTACGTTGTCGTTTTTAAGCTACGTTACCTGTGTCACTGTACGTACTGAATTTTCTTGTCACTTTTTATTTCCTTCTTACTATTTCATATCTTATCTATTGGCTCTAAGTCATGCCATTGAGGTTAGTGATGATTCATTCTGCTGACTACTTCCTAGATCTATGCTCTCTACTCTAACTACATGTTACAACTTTACCATCTAATCTTACTGTCTGCACTAGTATTTTTTGGTTAAATCCTGAGTGTTTCTCATCTCATGAGTCTGTTCTTTTGAGCTCATGTGGACTTCTACTGGTATTTATCTGATCTATGGGTTTCTTACAAGTACTACTACTTATCCCTTTTTCACTTGGGTCAGGTTCTTTCTATTCTATCCATTAAATCCTTCTCAGCTCTTCCATGTGTGGTGTTTCATTTAGTGTTTTCTGTTTTTGACTTAAGTTAAATTTTCATCGAATTTCCTTACGGTTATCTTTATCTAGGCTGGTATAGAGTGGGGCAGGAATTTATATCTCAATAGGTGTTGGCACTCTTGTTCTGATACTTTGTGTCCTTATTTAGTCTATTACTCATGTAAGGTAGGTATGAGATAGACTCCTTCAGGGCCACTTCTTTTACTGGTATTGCTGAGAGATGAGGATCTAGATAGATCGGGACCTTATCTATCGAATTCTTAGACTAAGGCAATTAGTCATCTCTATTTATAACCTTCACTTATTTCCCTGCGGACCATGTTTTGGGGATCTAAGATCTCTGTACACTTTTGACATTTCTTGTCTATTGAAACTTTCATATCTAATCCCGAGTTCTTGCTTTTTTTTTTATCTTTCTGTCTATCATTCATTGCTCGCGAGGTTTACTATCTATAAGCTGTGCTTGAGGCTATTTAGTCTTCTTAAGGGAATTTTATGATAAGGGAAGGAATCTTAGTATAGAGGAAGGAATCTTGCTCAAATTTACTAAATATTTTATTCTTGTTCAGACTTACTACATGCCCTTTTACTATTTCCAGTTCTGGTACTTCCTTATGTATATGTTTCTACATATTTACCTCTGTTTGGTTCTGATTTCTTAAGCATATGTATTTCACCTTTTACTCTTCTCTTTATTTTTTTCGTTCTCTTTCTACGTTCTTGACCGGTGCATAATCACACGCGTATAACGCAAGCGAATGTATCGTTCAAGTAGTATAAAAATATCGATCCCACGAGGACTTAATTCCTACTGTTGTTATTAATTATTGATAATATTTATTTAAAAGTATCTAATTGAGGGAGAATAAAATGATTGCTTTTGGTTGGTTGAATGTGGATTTGCTTAAATAAAATAAACAAAAGAAAATGCTATGAAAAATAAATAAAAGACACATGGATCTAGGGTTGTGATTCCACACAATATTATCATAAAGATGAATTAATTCTCTTACATATGTGTAATAAGTTAGTTTGCTAACCTGGAACACGAAGATATACAAAAGCCTCTGTCGATGGTCAGACACAAATACCAAAATAACCCAATTAATCATATGTCTATGTTAACAAAGTTACCTGAATTCATTAAGTTCAAGTTACAAAAGTGGCTACCCCCGCCTGACATGTATATGTCTATCCTGTAAGGAAATATATTAAATGGTTATCTATCCTCAAGGAAGATCGCGGGCTATTGAATCTAAGGCTGAAACCTAAAATCTATTCGTCAAGTTCATTTTAAGTTTACCAAATCATTCTTATTAATGGCCAATTAACAAGAAGCATTAAGCTTAAGACTCAATAAAAAAAACTAATGAATTATCCATAAAAATAAAATCAATTATTAAGTGTGTGGATATTGTGTTTCATCACTTCCCTAGAATAAAAATAAAATGCTGGGGGTTGGGGATCCACATTTACTATTTATAATTTAGAAATCTCCATTACTATAATATAGAATTTATCAGTGATATTACCAACCAGCCATATAGGCGGTATCCTCATTAAGTCAGATTTTAATTAAGTCCGACCGACCGTAAAGGCGGTATCATTATTTGTCCATAAACCAGCCATATAGGCGGTAATCATCTGTCACATAAAGACATGCCATATAGGCGGTGTCACATTATGTCAAATAAATAAAACCAGCCATTAAGACGGTATAACTTTTTATGTTAAATTATAATTTCCTTATTATAATTAAGGGAGATTAATCTAAACTAAAATAATAAAAGCTTCACCATTCCCCATCGGAAATCTAACTACAAAACATAAAAGAAAAGAAAAGAAAAGAAACTACTACTATTACTGAAAATAAAAATACATAATTTAAATACTGAAAATAAATACAAACAAGATGCAATCCTTAAATTCCTTATAAAAACCTAAGGAAATCATGAGAATTACAAATGAAATGGCTTGGTATTTATAGGAAATCTAAAGGCTTCCACCAATTTCTCCATCCATTGCTCCACCAAACACTCCACAAAATCCTCCACCAAACATGCCACAAGACACTCCACAAAACACTCCACCAAACATGCAAGGATGTTTTGTGGAAGTTTGACAATTGTGAATTGTCATTTTCCATTTTTTTTATTTTTTGATAATGACTTTAGTAATTACACAAAACACATTAGATTATTCGTTAATTTCGGTCTTGAAAACTTTGGAATTCGAAAATATTTAAAATTTCAAAGTTGTAAATCTTTGAGTCTTCTTTAATTTGTAACTTGAATCAGTTCAATCGGATATCGGATGAAAACGTTATAGACAAAATACCAACCTTGCGTAAAATTGGAATTTAGGAGTGCACTTCGTGACGCGTACAATAAATTTTCGTTTTGGACCTTTTTTCCTCCGGATTTCATCGTTTTAGCCCCGAGTTGATTCCATTAAGTCCCAATATTATTTTTATCTGTAAAATAAACAAAAACACATCAAAACGTTCACAAAACCCTAGAAACTTTACAAGATATTAGGTTAAATGAGTGGGGAATAGTGATATAATTACCACTCATCAGATCTAGGGTGGGTATTCTTAGAACTTTACTATCTCATTCTTTCTCTTTACTTTTCTTTGTCTCTGACAGCTTAAACATCTACGCATCTTTTCTTACTTTTGTATAGCTCTCTTTTTCGACTCATTTGGGTGATATTTCTTAGTATTGTATTTTCTTGTTTTATAACTAAATTCGAACTTTTGCTAATAGTTCATAGATTTCAGAAGGATCTTCAAATAATATAATTATTTCTAATAGAACTTTGAGGACGTATTCAAGGATCGGATATTGGAGAGGTAGTGCCTCGCATACGGGTATCCTGGACATACTGCGTATACAAGACCCCAGCATTCTACCCATTGTAGTCACTGGCTCTCTAGACCATGCTCTGATACCATGTTTGTAACATCCCTAATTCAAAAATGTTACCGGCATGGAATAGGCCGTCCTACTCCCCTAAGCCTCTGACTATCTGACAACTGTTAATCTGATTTCATATACAAACTCATGCATGGAACCAATGTCCAACAATATCAACATAAATGCATAACACTTTTCATACTAAATACTCAATTTTAGTATACATTACAACTCTGACAGTGAATACTTATAGTGCATTACATATGCAATATTTACTACATGGCACATGACATTTCCTGACTCTGACTGAACTGAACTCTATCTCTGACTTGACTTGGTGGACCGAACACCCTAGTGACTGCCATCAATATCCATCCTTCTGAGCTCTTCCTCCGGGAATACCTTCAAAATAGAGAAACTGGGAGTGGGGGGATTAGACTGTTTGAACGAATTAAGTGAGTGGACGATTAAAACTAAAACTGATGTTCTTTTATAAAATTTTTAGTTCTAAAATCAAAACTATCACCAGATAATCATATTTTCTGAAAAATATTTTCTTATCTAAAAACACAACCTTTCTGTAAAACTCTTTGTAAAAGCTTTTCTATCTGAAACTCTGAAAAATATTTTCTCTATAAACTGTCACTGGAAGTCTATCTCTGAAAAACCTGACACATGGGGGCGTTACGTATCGCCGTCCCCCCATACGCCTAACTTGTAGTCTTGTAGCATTACGTATCGCCGTCCCCAAGCCATTGAACTAGTTCCATGAGTGCGGATCTATGCTATTGCCTAATCCTGAACTAGGATCTAGAGGCATCTGTCATCCTTAATCCTGAACTAGGATTTGGGGGTGTTACGTATCACCGTCCCCCAGTCCTCCATATGTGCACATGTCTATCCGTCAATTCCATAAGCCAGAGCTGAGGTGGGTTCTCCCCCCATGCCTCCAAAAATTACAACGCATGTTTTTAAATCACTCTTTCTAAAATATTTCTTAAAATATGCTCTTTAATGATATAGCAGTAGTAAAACAGCTAACGCCTTAGGTGCGTAAAAATAATTCTTTACTTAAAAAGATGTAAAAAAAAAGTCAACTTAAAAAGAGGGTGTCTATTCAATGATTCAGAACTTACTGGTGACACCTTGCAATGGTGGCAGAACCACATCTCCTAGTGATAATCTAGAATTAGCAAAATTCGTTAGTACCAAGGTTGTGAATTATATCCTTACTTAACAAAATATATTTGTTACAGATGATAACTCACCATTGCTATGCAACTAATATTATAGGGTTGTCTAACAATTTTTTACAATGCTCGTTCGAGGATCTGACAAGCTACTTCACAAAACTCCATATTATGCCCTGTTTCCATAAACTTTCAGTTCACCAACATTGAATTTGAAAATTCGGTGCGCTTAATTGGGGTTGAATTTGGGGCTGAAATTTTAATAGAATACTCGCTTATGTTTCTCTTTTATCTTGGCTTTTATGGATCGTGATATAGATTCCTAGAACTAAATGTATGGACTGAAGTTCAGGGAGTATGCAACTGGAAAAACTAGGGACAGGGGCGGCAGATATCCCAACTTCAAAAATTCAGTCCGGTCTCATCTTAAGTCTAATAAGTCTAAATTTTGGATATGTTACTACCTTATATGTCTTGTTTATCTAGAAATTTACGCTTCATCAATCAGACATCATAAAATGGATTTGTAAGTAAATCTTTACAGCCTGTCTCGAAAGCATCCTAACACAACACCGTTGCTTAACATTCTTATTTCACCTTCTTATTTAATTCTTCCAATCCAATGACCCCCAATAGAATTTGCAATATAATAAGCAGTATTCATAACCTATAAAACATGCTTAATTTCCTAATTTAATATGTAATTTTAGATTTTCACTTTAAACCAAAACAAACTCATTTAGTCTAAATATCATGCAATCACAAAAACAAACCCCCAACACATCATATATTTATAGACCTCATCCAATACTAATACTATCATATAAGTAATCCTCTAATCTTCCACATTTCTCAAAATCCATCTCACCCCATTAACCCAACACAAGCCATCATCAAGAATCATTACATCAACAAACATAATTTTCTAATCATATTCAAACACATATAAGCCTCACCACATGTTTATATTTTCAAATCACTTCTCAAAATGCATACCACTAACTTTACAAATGAAAAATATGCAAATCTCTTCCTAGGGTAAGCGAGATGTGAATTGGTGCTTTTATAATTCAAGCTTAAAACTGAAATTAAAGAAGGAAAAGTTGATAATGAACTTACTTTGCATGAGATAGGCTTGAAATCATCACTTGTTGCCTCCAAAATTAGCTTGAGAAAGAAGAAGAAAATTTTGAAGAACTCTCTCCACACCCACGTTTTTTTGGTCTTGAGGAAGATGAGGGAATAGTTCCTTTTTTATAGGTTAAGGGGGTGATTTATATCAAGAAAATGGGTGGCTATAATTAAGCCACATCACTCCAAGTCTAGACAATTCCGGAAATTACTAGAGCAGCACGAAAATCTTGATTTTTGACCCATTTCGGGTATGAATTTGGAAAAATGTCCAACATGAAAGTTGTAGCACTCGGTATAAGCTTTTTGGCGATATACAATTCGTAAACATCAGAGATCGTATGAAAAGTGACGGCCTAATTACTAAAGGCTATTCGGGACAGAACATAAGTTATGTTCCGTGTCGGATTCAAGGGATATACCGAATGTCCCAAATGTCATTTTATGAGCTCCTACTTGCTTAATAATGATTTATATCAAGTATTATACCTCTGAAAATGTAATAATCATCAGCCTCTGGTTACGTACAAGCCGTCGAGGTCACTGGATGTTACATTTCAGCTCAGGGTTTCAGTAAATGTTTTACACCTCATAGGTAGCTCATGTTTATGTTTTAGCTCACGTAATACGAAGTAACCAGCCATAGTTTAAGCTGACTAAACCACCATAGATTTGGGATGGCCTTAGCTGCGGGTTTGGGTGGTTTGGTAGATAATAAGTTAGTTCCAGTTAGGAGAAATTTAATGTTGCTAGTTTATAAAGTATAGATAAGTGCGAAAAAAGACTATATATGTATGTGGATGAATACTTCTAGATTGGTATGAGAGATTCCAGAATTCCGTATATGTGAAGTATTGTGTGGAATCGAGAAGATAATTTCACTATAATGTTGCATTCAGTACAGTGAGATAATTTTCCAAGTATAATATAAGTAAACGGCCATCGGGTAAAGATGAAATTTATAAGTTTGTGTATTTACATATATCGATTTCTATTTTCTATTTAATTTCTTATTGTTACTTGATATATTTACATACGACGTGAGTTACTTACTGAGATTTATAGCTCACACCCCGACTATGTGCTAGTTTTCCAATTTCACATTAAACTTAAAGAGCTAGAAGATTTCATTTAACCTCATGCAGACAACGGATCACCCCGATGCAGTCAAGTGGGTCTTGAGTCATTGTTGGTTTTGGATATATAATTGGGCTCCCTCAGTTTTAGTTTTATTTATTTGTATCATATGTATAATTTTAATTGTGTCGAGCACATAGTTGTTTATAGTTATTTATCTAATGTCAGGTCGGAGGCTTATTTACATAAGAGTTAAGATTTGTCAGGCCGTAAGCCTATTTGCATTAGTTGAGATGATTGCTTTTGGATTTAATATCAGGACACTTCGAGGTGTTGGACTTTGATCCAGGTTTCCTGACATTAGGTGGGATGTTACAAAGTTGATATCAGAGCATGATTGAGAAGCCAATTGCATGGTCTAGATTCAATGACTGGATTATGGGGTATCCGGCTATCAGATTATGTCTTTTGTTTTGAATAGACCAGGTAGGTTTTTGAATGTAATATGAATGTTTCCTTTGATATGAGATGATTTTTTGCTTGGCACCTAGCCCGGGTGCGTTGAAGTCTGTGGATTACTTATTTTGATGTATATAGAATAATTGTTTTTGTATTAGAATAAGTTACCTTAATTTGAAACCTTATGAGTCCTTGAGACTAGAGAATTCAGAGTAGTTATATAGTAGCAGTATCAGACCCTTGTAAGGCCAGAGGGTTATTAGCGAACCTAAGGTATGTGTTTGAGATATTTGAGACTAATAATTCGGTATAGCACCGTAGCTATTCTCGAAGTTAAAAAGGGGTTTGATAAACCCTCACAGTTATGGATTGGTTAGGTTCTCTGGTTAAAAACCAAGTTAGTATAGTTTACCGCTGACGAAAAATTAAAGACTATAAATATAAAAAAAAAGGTTAGCCCTTAGCCCCAATTGGTAAGTATGCGGATGATGAATAGAGCTAGACAATATCTAGAAATGGATTAGAGAGTTTTCATGTATGCATCGTGAATCAGATTGGCAGATCTAAGGGCAAATTAATTTCGAGGATGTCATTTTAAAAGATGGGGATAATTGTAATATCTGGAAATTTGGAAACTCTTCTGGAAGGATTTTATATTGCAGATCGGGTCTTGCAATGAGACTATATTGGAGAATAAGAGTTTAAGTGTTGAAATATTGCTCAAAATATTTTAAAATAGAGATTTGATGCATTGGAAATCGCGTAACATTGAAGAATCACTTACGCTATTTATGTATATTATTCTATATGAAGGAAGTTTGTTGGTTCAGCTATAAAGATAGCAAACGAACTCTGATTTAGTTGATTCTTGAAACATCAGACTCGTTTTCTGAGACGAACGATTTTCATGTTGAACACTTTTCACAATTTGCATCAGAAGGGCTTCAAAAATGTAAATTTTCATGAAAGCCCAATTATAGGGGCATGACTGTAATTTTTGGGGAACATATTGTAAATTTTAGAAATATTTCTATAAATACCCATAGCTTAGCCCCCTCAGTTTATGGTTGTGCCGGTCACACCCCGGCCACCGCTAGCCAGTGTACCACCCCTAAAAGATGTGCCAGAGCACCCCCATCCTCCAGCTGCCGACGGCCAGCCAAAGGATGTCGGAATCCGGTGATATGACTTGAAGAAGGCGCGGAAATGAGTATTCTGATCCTGGCTCCTCATTTTATTTCCTGACCTGAGCTACCCGCCAAATAGAAGCTCTTAGAGTACTACAATATTGCGGTGATGATTTTTCGAATCCGTGTTCGGTTGCACGTTCGTGGGATCATTTGGAGTCCGTCTATGCCCTCAAAATCTTGGTAAGACCTCTCAGTAACATTTAGTTAATTTCAAGTTTTTTGTTAAATGTTCGGATGTTTCCAGTAGCTTTGTAGAGTAGCATAATGATATAAATTGAATTGTTTTAGTATTATTATATTGAATATGAATATTCGGTAGAATCCGAGTGAAAACGTAATGAGTTTGATCAATCCGATAAAATATGCAAGTTTTCGATAAAAATGGGTTTTTTGTGTATAAAAATGTGTTTTAGTTTTGATGATAGTTATGAGTTATTTATGATATTACAAAAATATTTAGTTAAATCCAGAGTGGTTCGGGGGGCTTAGGATCATTCCACAGCGTTTTCGAAAACTTTTCGGAGGATTTTCTTAAAACGTGTAATTTGCATATTTGAGTTACTGGATAGATATAGAACAATAATAATGTATTATTAGTAATGAAATTGAAATCACTGAAAACAAATTTAATTTTGGTTTTCCTGAAAAGTTACGGATTTTATGCTATCAGTAAGTTTTCCATGATTAACGACCTTAACCGTCAGTATTTTGTGTTAGAGATGGGGAAAAAGAAGGGGTAACATGGACCCCAGGTAAGTACCTCATTGAGATCTTGCCTTAGGTAGTTGTGGGTCACAGAAACTGGACGACGCATGCTGTTCTAGGCTCGCGGCACTAGTTAGGAGTACGGAGTAGCCACAGCGGACTAAACCGGAGAATAATGGAGTCGCCCCCCGGTGTGAACCGGGAAAATGAGATTTAAGGCCGCACTCACCCCTCGCAAGGGAATACCTCAAACCGTTGGGTTCGGAAACTTATGTCACTTGTAATGAAAGGATTTATGTAATAATTTAATCAAGTTTAAGTAACATTTATTTCCAAGAGTATCATGCTTCTAAATTCACATGTACAAGATAAAACTTACACATAAATTTACATACATTTCACATCTAAGATTGCATGCTTGAAAGTACATCAAAGTAGCAACGAACATACAACTTCATTGGCATATTATATTCATGAAAGACACAGGCACACACACTAACCACACAAGCACACATATGAGCACTTTTCCAAGTGGTACGTGGAATTGTATCCCAAATACAGACCGCACTACCGTCCATTCGGAATCGGCTACAGAATTTAAGTCTAGGTTTCCATCCGATATACCACAAGAAATAATACATAAACGCTATCATGACATAGATATATGAATTGTAATATGATACGTTGAACCAAGACGAAGGTAAATGATGTAACCTATGGGATAACCATGCTTTTCACTATGATACGTACAAAGATAAGAATGACTATATGGGATTTCATAATACATGCATGAATGGTATAGTTGGCTTTATGTGAGAGTTGTGAGTGTGTGCGTGAGTGCAAGAGGCTGTCGCATGAAGGGTTCAGTTTAGGGTTTTATGAGTCCATGTCAGTGGGCATGTTTA